>SJYX01024804.1:69505-87819 GCA_006410675.1 Oreotragus oreotragus
AAAAAAAAAAAAAAAAGGCACAGAAAGCCACAAAGGTGAATATAACAAGGAGTTCGTGTAAAAAAAAAAAAAAAAAAAAAACTTTATATATTATTAAAAAAAAAAAAAAAAAAAAACTGTGTGACCCCAGGAGACAAACCCTGGCGCTGTTTCCCTGATGCTGCTATCCTGGGTGCCTCTGTGGCTCTCCACGGACGTCTCATTTGCCTTCTACCCCTTGGTGCCTCTGTGGCTCTCCACGGACGTCTCATTTGCCTTCTACCCCTTGACACCAGCAGGGCCAGTGCACCACTGCAGGCCACGCTCTGAGGCAGAAAGCAAGAGATGTGCTTGGAGATGAAATGTCCAGCCTCACCCAAGGCCAGGATGTAATGCTTCCGGAACCCTGAGTGCTGGCTGGAAGGCCGCCTCTGCCTGAGGCTGCACCCTCCCGTCCGCCCCCTCCAAGGAACCCCGTCCACCGCTGGCCACCCCCACCACGAGGCAGGAGAAATCACCTGACTTGAAACAGCAAAAAGAAAACCAGATTTCTGAAACTGTGGATGGTGTAAGGGGCCTCTAGGACAACATAACATTGATGTTAAAGGGGTTCCAGAAGGAGAGGAGAGAAAGAAAAGAACAGAACATCTACTTCAAGAAAAAAATGACTGAAAAAAGCCCCTAACCTGGGGAGAAAAAAAGATGCCCAAGTCCAGGAAGCACAGAGAGTCCCAAACAAAATTAACTAAAGAGCTCCATACCAAGACATGTTATGATTAAAATGGAAAAAGTTAAAGATAAAAAGAGAATCTTAACAGCAGCAATAGAAAAATCACTGGCTATGTACAAGGGAAGCCCTGTTAGATTATCAGCTGATATTTCAGCAGAAGCTTTGCAGGTTGGCAGAAATGAGCACAAAGTGATGGAAGGGAAAAAAACCTCCAGTGGAGAAAACTCCACCCAGCAAGGTTAGTGCTTAGGATTGAAGGACAGACAAAGGGTTTCCTGGATAAGAAGCAGCTAAAGGAGTTCCTCTTGTCTAAACTTCCTTTACCAGAAGTGTTAAAGAGGAGTCTTTAAACAGAAAAGTCAGAAAGAGAAACAAAAAAATATGAAAGAAGAAGATCTCACTAGTAAACACAAAACATAAAGTTAAAACATAAATATAGGGCATCAACCACCTAAAAAATTACTATAAAGGTTAAAAGACAAATGTAGTAAAATCACTGACATCTACAATAAGTTAAGCAGTGCACACAATATGACGTCAAAACAGAAAGTGGGGGGAAGAGTAGAAATGTAGTGCTTTTAGAATGTGCTTGAACCTCAGTACTTACAGACTGCTATATACATGTGCGTGTAAATGTATACGTATATAGGTTACTATGTATACATAGGTTCTTACATGTGAACTTCACGGTAGCCACAAACCTCTAATAGATACACAGAAAGTAAAGAGAAAGGAATAAAACATAACAATAGAGAAAGTCATCAAATCATAAAGGAAGAGGACAATAGAGGAAGATGGGAATACAGAACAATAAAAAACCCCCCAAAAAACAAAAAGAAAAACAACTAGAAACCAACAAAATGACAGTAAGTACATGCCTAGCAATAATTCCTTTAAATGTTAATGGGCCAAGTGCTCCAATCCAAAGACATAGTGGCTGAATGGATCAAAACAAGGTAGCTATCTGTGCTGCCTGCAAGACTCACTTCAGAGCTGTATAGCCTCTGACCGATGAGTAGATAAACATGTTGTATTTATGCAAAGGGGATATTACTGTTCTAACCACGCTTCTCCAAGGAAAGGACCTAGTGAGGTGAGTATCTGAAAGCTACAGAGTCGGTTTTTCTCCGAAGGTGGCCGTTCTGCCTGTCCGATGAGTCCCAGTCTGGTCTCGGGATTTTGTGCGTCTCTGTTTGTGGAGGATGCAGGTTTATGGGCTGCATTTGAGTCGGAGGGTCCAGCCTTCACAGAAAGGAAGGGGTCTGGGGCACAGGAGGACAATGCGGGGAGAGGACCTGCTCCAGGCTCTTGTTTACGAGGACCTCTGTCTGGGGTGTGGGTGGCTGGACGTGCATCTTGAAAAGGTTTTTAAAATTATTATTTGGAATTTATTTCAGTAAATAGACTTACTTCTCTTTATCATTTTCTCTTNCAGAAAGGAAGGGGTCTGGGGCACAGGAGGACAATGCGGGGAGAGGACCTGCTCCAGGCTCTTGTTTACGAGGACCTCTGTCTGGGGTGTGGGTGGCTGGACGTGCATCTTGAAAAGGTTTTTAAAATTATTATTTGGAATTTATTTCAGTAAATAGACTTACTTCTCTTTATCATTTTCTCTTATCCAAAAAAAAAATCTACTTTTATGAACAATTTTGCTTTATGATGAGTTTCTTTCATTCACAGATTGTGTGTCTGTTTCAAAAGCTTATGGATCTTATAGGAGATGAACTAAATTTTCATGTTGTTTTTTTTTAGTTGCTCAGTTGTGTCTGACTCTTTGCACCTCCATGGACTGCATCACACCAGGCTTCCCTGTCCTTCACCGTCTCCTGGGCTTTGCGCAAACTCACGTCCATTGAGTCGGTGATGCCATCCAACCGTTTCATCCTCTGTTGCCCCCTTCTCCTCATGCCCTCCATCTTTCACAGCATCAGGGTCTTTTTCAAAAAGCTGGCTCTTCACATCAGGTGGCTAAAGCATTGGAGCTTCAGCTTCAGCATCAGTCCTTCCAAGTCCTGGAGAAACAGAATGGCTAAATTCATTAGGGACAAATTATTAACTTAAATCTTCAAAGCCAAAGCTGCGAAGAAGAAAAGCTCACCAAACGGGGAGAGAGGCTCAGCAGCACATAACTTTGTACCATTGTTTGTGTATTATTACCGCTATTATAACTAATTGACGCACGAGTGCTTAATTAGTAGCCTGGATTCTCCAAATGTTCTGCAGGACAATTATGCTGCGCCGCTTTCAAAGGGCGCGGAGTTCCAGGGAGATGTTTCTGCCTCCGAGAACCGTCCTGTGGTCTCCCCGCTTCCTGCTCGTGCACCAAAGGCACCTAAATGATGCTGCAGATGTTGAACTCCACATTGTTCTCTGCTTCCTTTGCCCAAACAAACCTCTGTGTGTGCTTTTTGTTTATTTGACAGCGGGCAGAAGATAGAGCAACTCGAAGGAGGTCCAGAAGCAGCAGGCCCCGGGGCAAGGGCGTTCTTCACCCATCGGTGAGTCTGGCGGGTCCACCCCGAGCGGAAGACTCCGGGGGCAAATTCCAGGGGCCGGTGGGAGACAGTCTAGTTAGACGGTTGCCCCGCAGGGAAAGCAGGTCTCTCTGGACGGAGAAGATGGCTTAGGGTTACCACGTTGTTTCAGGGGTTCCTGTTTTATTCCACCTGGGCTTTGGTTTCCCAGCTTTCATGCTTTTAGATCCCGTGCAGGTGAGCAGCCAGATGAGGGCTCAGAGTCCTGGCTTAGGAGAAGAGCCTGTCCGCAGACCCCGGGGAAGGCCCCCACCACAGACCACAGGGAGGCCCCCACCGCAGACCCTGGGGGTGGGCTCCATCCATAGACCCCGGGGCGGCCCCACCGCAGACCCCGGGGCAGCCCCCACTGCAGACCCTGGGGAGGCCCCACTGCAGACCACGGGGAGGCCCCCACTGCAGACCCTGGGGGTGGGCTCCATCCATAGACCCCGGGGTGGCCCCACTGTAGACCACGGGGCGGCTCCACCGCAGACCCCAGGGCAGCCCCCACTGCAGACCCCGGGGAGGCCCCACTGCATACCACGGGGTGGCCCCCACCGTAGACCATGGGGAGGCCCCCACCGCAGACCCCGGGGCAGCCCCCACTGCAGACCCCGGGGAGGCCCCACTGCAGACCCTGGGGAGGCCCCACTGCAGACCCCGGGTTGGGCTCCATTCACAGACCCCGGGACGGCCCCTGCTGCAGACCCCAGGGTGGGATCCATCCACAGACCCCGGGGAGGCCCCCACCCACGTCGCACAGCCACGTCTCACTCTTTCCAGGCCAGTTTCAGAACAGTGCCGACAGCGTGGACTAACTCATCTTCTGGCCAAAGATCAGCGTTTTCCTGGCTGTGTTGTTTTTGTTCCCACCTGCTGGTCTGGCTCTGGACTCTGATGGCACATCAGGAGGCCCAGGACTCCTGCTCTGTGACGGGGTGTGATGGGGTGTGACTCAGATGTGATGGGATATGACTCGGGTGTGATGGGGTGTGATGCAGGTGTGGCAGGGGGTGACTCGGGTGTGACTTGAGTGTGATAGGGTGTGACTCGGGTGTGATAGGGTGTGATGCAGGTGTGGCAGATGTGACTCAGGTGTGATGGGGTGTGACAGTTTTTGTTCCCACCTGCTGGTCTGGCTCTGGACTCTGATGGCACATCAGGAGGCCCAGGACTCCTGCTCTGTGACGGGGTGTGATGGGGTGTGACTCAGGTGTGATGGGATATGACTCGGGTGTGATGGGGTGTGATGCAGGTGTGGCAGGGGGTGACTCGGGTGTGACTTGAGTGTGATAGGGTGTGACTCGGGTGTGATAGGGTGTGATGCAGGTGTGGCAGATGTGACTCAGGTGTGATGGGGTGTGACACAGTATGGCGGGTGTGACAGGGTGTGATGCATGTGTGGCAGGGTGTGACTCAAGTGTGATGGGGTATGACACAGGTGTGACTGGCTGTGACGGGGTGTGACACAGGTGTGGCAGATGTGACTCAGGTGTGATGAGGTGTGACTCGGGTGTGACAGGGTGTGACTTGGGTTTGACTTGGGTGCTATGGGGTGTGATGCAGGTGTGGCAGGGTGTGACGGGGTGTGAGTCAGGTGTGATGCAGGTGTGGCAGATGTGACTCAGGTGTGATGGGGTGTGACACAGGTGTGATGGGGTGTGACTCAGGTGCGACACAGGTGTGGCAGATGTGACTCAGGAATTATGGGGGTGTGACGGGGTGTGACTCAGGTGTGATGGGGTGTGACGCAGGTGTGATGGGGATGTGACTCAGGTGTGATAGGTGTGGCAGGTGTGATGGGGTGTGATGCAGGTGTGACAGGTGTGACACAGGTGTGATGAGGTGTGACGCAGGTGTGATGGGGTGTGACTCAGGTGTGATGCAGATGTGGCAGATGTGACTCAGGTGTGATGGGGTGTGATGCAGATGTGGCAGGGTGTGACACAGGTGTGGTGGGTATGACTCAGGTGTGACTCGGGTGTGACTCAGGTGTGACAGGTGTGACACAGGTGTGATGGGGTGTGATGCAGGTATGACGGGGTGTGATGCAGGTGTGATGGGGTGTGACTCAGGTGTGATGCAGATGTGGCAGATGTGACTCAGGTGTGATGGGATGTGACTCAGGTGTGACGCAGATGTGGCAGATGTGATGCAGGTGTGATGAGGTGTGATGCAGGTGTGGCAGGGTATGACACAGGTGTGGTGGGTACGACTCAGGTGTGACTTGGGTGTGACTCAGGTGTGACGGGTGTGACACAGGTGTGATGGGGTGTGACTCGGGTGTGATGGGGGTGTGACTCGGGTGTGACGGNCAGGTGTGATGAGGTGTGATGCAGGTGTGGCAGGGTATGATACAGGTGTGGTGGGTACGACTCAGGTGTGACTTGGGTGTGACTCAGGTGTGACGGGTGTGACACAGGTGTGATGGGGTGTGACTCGGGTGTGATGGGGGTGTGACTCGGGTGTGACGGGTGCGACTCAGGTGTGATGGGGTGTGACGCAGATACGACGGGGTATGACCCAGGTGTGGCTCTGCCCACTCAGGTCATGGGGCCACAGAACCTCCTGATGGGGGGCGACACGGGCATCTCTGTCCCAGGCTGTGTGCACACTGTAACACCTGTTCACACACAAACAAACTGAGGCTCGGAGAGGTTGAAGGAGGAGTGCAGCAGCTGGCTCCTGGTGGGACTGGGCCTTAGAGTTGGGCCCCTTCCTGCCCACTCACCTGTCCTGGGGGACCAGCCCCAGGTGAGAGCACCACTCGGGATCTGATGGGGCCTTTCCCACATGACTTATCCTGGGGTCTGAAGACTGCTGTAACCTGGGGAACGAAGTGCATGGTGGGGAGGGGTCACGGCCGGCTAGGTGGTCTTACACTTGCCAGGTGGGGCTGCCGAAGTCCTCCCTGCCTGCCTGAGCTAGGTGAACCCCAGCTTCCCTCCCTGCCTACCTGAGCCAGGTGAACCCCAGCTTCCCTCCCTGCCTGCCTGAGCTAGGTGAACCTGTGGCTTCACTTTTTGCTTGGGCCATGCACGTCTCCGTGGGGCTGACCTCTGCCTCCTCTGAGCGGGGAGAGGCCTGCTGCCTGTGCCCACCAGGCCCTGGCGCATGTGGCCGCCGGTGCGTGACACCTCTGGGCAGAGGCTCTGCTCCCAGGGTCCCCGTGAGGAAGTGCCCACCCTTCCTGGGCCCAGGCCTGGGTGAGCCACCTGATGGCGCCTGTGGAGCTGCGGCTGGGCAGCCGGAAGGTGTTTCTCAACAAAAAACAGATTCTGCTGAAAATATACCTACTGAGATAATTCAATTTCATGTGTTAAAACATGGGTTTCTTCAGAAATCATCAGTGATATGATACAGCTAATTAAGGCATGCATGGTGTTAACAGTTTCATTAGAGGAGATAATATTGCACAAGAAAAATAAGAAATCATTATGATGAATGTCTCAACATTACATTACATGTTAATGAAGTGTAAATGATCTAATTATTTTTGAAAGAATACAGATTCGATTAAACTGTCGGAATTAAATTGGGAAGGACAGCCCATTGTACTTTTTATGTACAGACAAGTTAGCGTTAATTAGGCACAATCTACAGGAACAAATGAGGCCCGACCCTCGGTGAGCAATCACGGATCCATTGCTCAAGGCAGGTTTCATAAAGAATTATATTAGGGGAAAAATTCTAAGTCAATTACAGACAATGTGGCAGCAGCGGAGGGCAAGCGAGGAGCAGGCAGCCCCGTTTCACCCTGACGGGGCTGGGAGCAGGATATTCCACCGACCTTGCGCACCACGAATTTCATAAATTCCGGTTCTGCCAACTGGAGCAGTGGTGGACTCTCCGCCTCTGCCTGAAGCGCTGCCTGCAGAGAGTGCGGGCCTTCGGAGCTGACTCCCTTGCCCGCTGCCCCTTGGCTCTCTGAGCAGGTCGCTGGCACGGCATTGTCGTTGGCACCCTGGCACACACCACAGCTTGTGCCCACTGCTTTCCTGGATGCGACTTGCTGAGCTCTGTGGCCACTGCTTGGGTTCTCACCTCCATTTTCTGGTTCAGTCCCTAGACTCAGAGAAATGAATCAGGAAGCTGAAGAAAGAAACCAAAGTGAAGCAAACCCCCAGATCTGTGAAACGTCAGTGCTCTGTCAGTAGAAGGCTATCTTCTCTCCCCTTTGGAAAAATAACTTCAGAAACTGAACGTTCTGCATCCGCTGTAACTTCCTTGGATTCTTAGTCTGAACCATGATGAGTCCTTGTTCACAGCGGCTGCGGCTGTGGAAAGCTGGGAAAGGTCTGGGTAGCAGGGCAGGTTTGGCCCTCGGTTTGGCCACAGTGGGATGCTGGGCTGAGCTGGTCTCCAGGCCAGCCTGAAGTTCTGGACAGTGCAGGCGGGCCTCGGGATGGCCAGCTGTGTCCAGAAGCTCCAGGTACCACAGTGCAAGGCCAAGGGGGCCCCTGGCCTGTGAGTCACGTTCCTTGGCTCTTTCTGCCTAGTATTCTCATTTAATTACGGAGCTGTCCTACTTAACTAAAATCCAATACACAAAAACATGATTAAAACCCTCCAGATAAGTTAAAGGATAGCTGTGTATTAATATGAAGAGAGTTTGCTGTATCAAACGATTTACTGCTTGGGTCCTGCTCATTCTTTTGGTTCATTAACAGGAAGATGGAGTTGACGCAATGACCCATGAATGTGTTCATTTCATAAAACAAGGCCCATAAGCACTCCGTCCCTTCTCTTTCTCAGGAAGGTCCACCGGGGTTTGGAGAGGAAGGGGGCCTGCTCTTTTGGTGAGTAGGAACAAGGTTGTGCCTTTTACACCCAGCTCCAAAACTTTAGGGTAATTATTAATAATTAGAATTGAGTGAAAAACCCACACCAAGTGAGTTATTCAGTGTAATTTGCAGTTAACAATAGTTTCCTTTTTGAAACCTCAGGAGTCAGAACAAGAGCGTCATACAGTTTTTTTGTTTTAATTTCTGGCAGCTGAAGGGACTAAGATTTAGAAAAACCCTACAGAGGGAACCACATGCTTAAGCATTTTTACCAAAAATAATTTAAAAAAAAAAAGCACACACATCAACAAAAACAACAAAAAGTAATTTGTAAAACGTATGGAATTTGGGGTTTTAGAGTGTATTTGGACCCTGCCCAAACTAGAATGTTCACAAAAGGTGCTCGCAGCAAGCTGGGTTTTTGTTTTAAAAAATTTCAGTTTTATGCTGACAAAATTTCATCCTCAAGAACATTCCTGGGAGAAAGCTTTCAGAGCTGAGGAGCCTTTGGTTCCTGGGACACCGATGACCACTGGGCACCAGGTGATGGCAGGTAGGTACCAGCGATGACTTCAGTATCAGGTGATGACCCATTATGCCCAGGTGATAACTAGTAGGCACCAGATGATGACCAGTGGGTACCAGTGATGGCCAGTGGGTATCAGATGATGACTCATAGGCCCCAGGTCATGACTGCAGGTTGGCACCAGGTAGGGACTCCACATAAGCTGTGGTGCCTCTGGCTTGTGGTCATGGGGTCTACAGCTGGAGGTCCAGGACTTCAGCGAGGAGCTCAGAGGGTGCAGCGGTGGGGGCCCATGTGGGCCCTGACACCCCAGGCTGTGTGCTGTGTTCCATCTGCCCGTACGCCACCAGCTCCATGAATCTGAGATGGGAACCCTCTGCACCCCTCGTTATTGGAGTTACCTTGAGCAGGAGTTGCATACTTGCCCCTAATCTTTGTGGATTGTACTTAGAAAATGAGATTCCTTGCATCGGAATATCTGTGAAAGGTGAGAAGATGTCAGAAGTGATATTTAAAATCACTATCTTCTGAGGAGAAAAATTATTTGGAGACAGAATATGCTTTGAAGCAGCGATCAGTGACACTGGGCAGAGTATATTTCACAATGACCGTCTTTGCCTGTCCAGAGATCATCAGTCTATAATCCTTATTTTATAAACAATATTAATTGAGCTTTGCAATCCAGGGTAATATCAAAGGAAAACCCTCAAAAATAACTACCAAGCTGGCGAATAAACAATGCAATAGCACCACGTGTGCTGGGATATATAATCTGTGTAATAAAATGTAAAATATAGTATTTTGCCAGTAGCTAATAATGCATTAACAATTATTCTCTTGTTCCTCCCAGTGGATTCATAGTATAATCAATTTCAGGTAATATTTATTAGGCTCATATCCTGTAAATCAACGACTCAACTAGGTCTTGTAAATTTCTCACAGAGGAGAAAAATATTCTATTTGATAGTATTCGAAACAGTAAAATTCTGTTTAACTGAGTTTCAAAGGCTGTGGGGGTCTTGGGGATAAGAGATGCATCTTTGCATTCTTACCTCGGGGTACCACGTCCTGCAGCACTGAGATCCAGACCATCTAATTACAAACGCCAGATCGAGTCAAGCAGTTACTGAGCATAATCCTCAGATGAACATGGCTAATGTCAGTGTTATTAACATGGTCACTCGGAAACCAATTGTAGAACACAGTGAGGGTGTCAGACATGTTGTGTGCTAATGCCACACGATGAAAGATTAGTAACGGCAAAAGAGAAAGAGAAAGTCTGTGACTGCCAAACGTCACAACCAGGTTGCCAAGTTGCGGGGTGGGGGGGACCCCACTGGAGGAGGCAGGCTCGCCAGGCGGAGATGGCTTACAAAGAGAAGCCATAATTCGTTCCCCTGCTTTTTTTCCCCAGCCTTATAGGCATGCTTTTTTGTTCTGTTTAAATTGATTTCTCAACCTGATCTCAAGCCAGACTATATGTGACCTGATGAAGGCCTGGCCCCCTGAGGCTGGATCTTGGTCTCTTGTCTGGAGCAGTTAGCGGAGCCTGCAACTCGGGCCTGGGTGCCGAGTGGAACAGCACACCCTCCTGACCAGGGCTTTACACAAGCCAATTAAGAGTCATCTCTTGTGAACCTTGGGGTCAGGTAGTGGGAAAAGCAGCTGCCCTGTCGCCTAGCCCCACAGAGCAAGCAGCAAGGTCTCAGCTGGGCTGGCCCCCACCGTCCACCGGAGACCGGCTCCTCTCAGCTGTGCGGACGGATTCTGCCCTNCTGAGCTGGTCTCCAGGCCAGCCTGAAGTTCTGGACAGTGCAGGCGGGCCTCGGGATGGCCAGCTGTGTCCAGAAGCTCCAGGTACCACAGTGCAAGGCCAAGGGGGCCCCTGGCCTGTGAGTCACGTTCCTTGGCTCTTTCTGCCTAGTATTCTCATTTAATTACGGAGCTGTCCTACTTAACTAAAATCCAATACACAAAAACATGATTAAAACCCTCCAGATAAGTTAAAGGATAGCTGTGTATTAATATGAAGAGAGTTTGCTGTATCAAACGATTTACTGCTTGGGTCCTGCTCATTCTTTTGGTTCATTAACAGGAAGATGGAGTTGACGCAATGACCCATGAATGTGTTCATTTCATAAAACAAGGCCCATAAGCACTCCGTCCCTTCTCTTTCTCAGGAAGGTCCACCGGGGTTTGGAGAGGAAGGGGGCCTGCTCTTTTGGTGAGTAGGAACAAGGTTGTGCCTTTTACACCCAGCTCCAAAACTTTAGGGTAATTATTAATAATTAGAATTGAGTGAAAAACCCACACCAAGTGAGTTATTCAGTGTAATTTGCAGTTAACAATAGTTTCCTTTTTGAAACCTCAGGAGTCAGAACAAGAGCGTCATACAGTTTTTTTGTTTTAATTTCTGGCAGCTGAAGGGACTAAGATTTAGAAAAACCCTACAGAGGGAACCACATGCTTAAGCATTTTTACCAAAAATAATTAAAAAAAAAAAAGCACACACATCAACAAAAACAACAAAAAGTAATTTGTAAAACGTATGGAATTTGGGGTTTTAGAGTGTATTTGGACCCTGCCCAAACTAGAATGTTCACAAAAGGTGCTCGCAGCAAGCTGGGTTTTTGTTTTAAAAAATTTCAGTTTTATGCTGACAAAATTTCATCCTCAAGAACATTCCTGGGAGAAAGCTTTCAGAGCTGAGGAGCCTTTGGTTCCTGGGACACCGATGACCACTGGGCACCAGGTGATGGCAGGTAGGTACCAGCGATGACTTCAGTATCAGGTGATGACCCATTATGCCCAGGTGATAACTAGTAGGCACCAGATGATGACCAGTGGGTACCAGTGATGGCCAGTGGGTATCAGATGATGACTCATAGGCCCCAGGTCATGACTGCAGGTTGGCACCAGGTAGGGACTCCACATAAGCTGTGGTGCCTCTGGCTTGTGGTCATGGGGTCTACAGCTGGAGGTCCAGGACTTCAGCGAGGAGCTCAGAGGGTGCAGCGGTGGGGGCCCATGTGGGCCCTGACACCCCAGGCTGTGTGCTGTGTTCCATCTGCCCGTACGCCACCAGCTCCATGAATCTGAGATGGGAACCCTCTGCACCCCTCGTTATTGGAGTTACCTTGAGCAGGAGTTGCATACTTGCCCCTAATCTTTGTGGATTGTACTTAGAAAATGAGATTCCTTGCATCGGAATATCTGTGAAAGGTGAGAAGATGTCAGAAGTGATATTTAAAATCACTATCTTCTGAGGAGAAAAATTATTTGGAGACAGAATATGCTTTGAAGCAGCGATCAGTGACACTGGGCAGAGTATATTTCACAATGACCGTCTTTGCCTGTCCAGAGATCATCAGTCTATAATCCTTATTTTATAAACAATATTAATTGAGCTTTGCAATCCAGGGTAATATCAAAGGAAAACCCTCAAAAATAACTACCAAGCTGGCGAATAAACAATGCAATAGCACCACGTGTGCTGGGATATATAATCTGTGTAATAAAATGTAAAATATAGTATTTTGCCAGTAGCTAATAATGCATTAACAATTATTCTCTTGTTCCTCCCAGTGGATTCATAGTATAATCAATTTCAGGTAATATTTATTAGGCTCATATCCTGTAAATCAACGACTCAACTAGGTCTTGTAAATTTCTCACAGAGGAGAAAAATATTCTATTTGATAGTATTCGAAACAGTAAAATTCTGTTTAACTGAGTTTCAAAGGCTGTGGGGGTCTTGGGGATAAGAGATGCATCTTTGCATTCTTACCTCGGGGTACCACGTCCTGCAGCACTGAGATCCAGACCATCTAATTACAAACGCCAGATCGAGTCAAGCAGTTACTGAGCATAATCCTCAGATGAACATGGCTAATGTCAGTGTTATTAACATGGTCACTCGGAAACCAATTGTAGAACACAGTGAGGGTGTCAGACATGTTGTGTGCTAATGCCACACGATGAAAGATTAGTAACGGCAAAAGAGAAAGAGAAAGTCTGTGACTGCCAAACGTCACAACCAGGTTGCCAAGTTGCGGGGTGGGGGGGACCCCACTGGAGGAGGCAGGCTCGCCAGGCGGAGATGGCTTACAAAGAGAAGCCATAATTCGTTCCCCTGCTTTTTTTCCCCAGCCTTATAGGCATGCTTTTTTGTTCTGTTTAAATTGATTTCTCAACCTGATCTCAAGCCAGACTATATGTGACCTGATGAAGGCCTGGCCCCCTGAGGCTGGATCTTGGTCTCTTGTCTGGAGCAGTTAGCGGAGCCTGCAACTCGGGCCTGGGTGCCGAGTGGAACAGCACACCCTCCTGACCAGGGCTTTACACAAGCCAATTAAGAGTCATCTCTTGTGAACCTTGGGGTCAGGTAGTGGGAAAAGCAGCTGCCCTGTCGCCTAGCCCCACAGAGCAAGCAGCAAGGTCTCAGCTGGGCTGGCCCCCACCGTCCACCGGAGACCGGCTCCTCTCAGCTGTGCGGACGGATTCTGCCCTCTGGGCGCAAACAGTCTGGGAGCTGGGACTCACAGGTGCAGGTGGTCAGGTTTAGGTCAGACTTAGGCGTCCTCGTGCGAGGAGAGGGCTGATGGAAATGATGCCAGGTGTTTCAGGAGCAGAGCTGCAGGGGAGGCCTGGGTTGGCCTGCGATGGGAGAGGGCCTTGCAGGATGAGAATGCGGGTGAGAAAAGCCCAGCAAGCCCAGTGTTGTGAGGCGGTCCTGCTGTTCCCTGGTTTAAAGGGTAACTTAGATGGTAAAGGAATTCAGTCCTGAATGTTCTTTGGAAGGACTGGTGCTGAAGCTGAAACTCCAATACTTGGGCCACTTGATGCGAAGAACTGACTCATTGGAAAAGACCTGCTGGGAAAGATTGAAGGCAGGAGACTGCTGTTCCCTGGTTTAAAGGGTAACTTAGATGGTAAAGGAATTCAGTCCTGAATGTTCTTTGGAAGGACTGGTGCTGAAGCTGAAACTCCAATACTTGGGCCACTTGATGCGAAGAACTGACTCATTGGAAAAGACCTGCTGGGAAAGATTGAAGGCAGGAGGAGAAGGGGACGACAGAGGATGAGATGGTTGGATGGCATCACGGACTCAATGGACATGAGTTTGGTAAGCTCTGGGAGCTGGTGATGGACAGGGAAGCCTGGTGTGCTGCAGTCCATGGCGTCACAAAGAGTCGGACACGACTGAGACCGAACTGAACCAGATGGTGGATGCTGCCCCCTCGATGTCCTGGTGACTAGAGATGGAGTGGAGCTCGGGTATTCAGTGGGGAAAATATTAGGTCAACATCACAACCTTAGGTCAGCATGGATAACGAAAAGTAATTATTGGCAGGCATGTACTTATCATCATTTTGTTGCTTCTCTGTGGCGGCAAGCCCAGTAGAGTGGAGCTCACCTGGGAAGGTAAGCAGTCTGGAACCATAAGAGACAGGTGTATGGGCTGCTGCTGACTTTTTCTGGACTAAGATGGTCTGGCCAGAGAAGGCAATGGCACCCCACTCCAGCACTCTTGCCTGGAAAACCCCATGGGCAGAGGAGCCTGGTAGGCTGCAGTCCATGGGGTCGCTACGAGTCAGACATGACTGAGTGACTTCACTTTCACTTTTCACTTTCCTGCATTGGAGAAGGAAATGGCAACCCACTCCAATGTTCTTGCCTGGAGAATCCCAGGGACGGAGGAGCCTTGTGGGCTGCCATCTATGGGGTCGCACAGAGTTGGACAGGACTGAAGCGACTTAGCAGCAGCAGCAGCAGCAGCAGCAAGATGGTCTGGACGAGGCCTGAAAGGCGGGGTTGGACAGAACTCATATACACCACTCTGACAGGAAGCTGCCTGCTGATGAGTTAGAATCAGGGGGCTGCTCTATAACCTCAGTAGCCCCTTAACTGCCAGCCTGTGAGCCATGAGAGCTACAAGAACACACTCACATCCATAGCCTCACACCAGAATTGCTGTTACTTGGCAATACAGCCTTGGTCCTTTATCTGCATGGATTTTCTGCAAATTTTCTGGGAAGCCATCACCCTGATGGCTTCTAAAGAATGATAAAAAAATTTGCCAGACAATGCAGGAGCTGCAGGAGATGCAGCTTTGATTCCTGGGTCAGGAAGATCCCTTGGAGGAGGAAATGGCAACCCACTCTAGGATTCTTGCCGGGAGAATCCCATGGATGGAGGAGCCTGGCTACAGTCCATGGGATCACAGAGAGTTGGACATGACTGAGCACAGACACACACATAGCACTGGTTATATTTTAAAAAGATTATAAAAAGGAAGAAAGTTTAAAAATGGCCAACAAAGAATAGTCATCAGAAAATAGTGTCATAGTTGGTCTTGGCAATGATTTTTTGAGTATAACACCAAAAGCACAGACTACAAAGGCAACAATAAACAAGAGGGATTACATCCAGCTAGAAGGCTCCTCCGGGGAAGGCAATGGCACCCCACCCCAGTACTCTTGCCTGGAAAATCTAATGGACGGAGTAGCCTGGTGGGCTGCAGTCCATGGGGTCGCTAACAGTCGGACAGACTGAGCGACTTCACTTTCACTTTTCTCTTTCATGCATTGGAGAAGGAAATGGCAACCCACTCCAGTATTCTTGCCTGGAGAATCCCAGGGATGGGGGAGCCTGGTGGGCTGCCATCTATGGGGTCACACAGAGTTGGACACGACTGAAGTGACTTAGCAGCAGCAGCAGCAGAAGGCTCCTCACAGCAAAGGAAGCAGTTGATGAAATGAAAAAGCAATCATTGAAACAGGAGAAAATATTACATTTGCAAACTACGCATCTCATAAGGGGCTAATACTCCCTTATACAAATGTGTAAGGAACTTCTACAACTCAATAGCAACAACTCCCCACCTGCCAACAAACCCCAATAAGCCAATGAAAAAATAGACAAAAGATCTTAGCAGATTTTCTTCAGAGATGATATACAAATGGCCAACAGATAAACGAGCAAGGACTTAACATCTCTGATCATTGGGGAAATGTAAATCAAACCCACAATGAAATACCACCTCACACCTGTTCAAATATGTACACAAAGAGACAGTTCAGATTACATACTCTGGTCATAATGCATTAAAGATAGAAATTAACCACAAAATCATAACACATATTATCCACAAAAGTCATAAGATAGACAAAAATCTCACTAACTGAAAAATTAAAAAAAAAAGAAAATAATTAAAAGAAACTCAGATAAAAAAGGGGCTTCCCTGGTGGCTCAGCTGGTAAAAAATCCGCTTGCAATGTGGGAGACCAGGGTTCAATCCCTGGGTTAGCAAGATTCCCTGGAGAAGGGAATGGCTACCCACTCTAGTACTCTGGCCTGGAGAATTCCATTCCCTGTATAGTTCATGGGGTTGCAAACAGTCAGACATGGCTCAGCAACTTTCACTTTCACTTTCTTTCAGATTAAAAAAGAGATGAAAAACTGAAATCTCAGAATCTCTTGGAAATAACGATCATAAAATATGTTGAAACCGATGGATTAACAGCAGTGCTCAGAGGAAACTTTATAATCTTAAATAATTATACCATAAAATAAATAAGAAAAATTAAAATAGGTTAAGTACTCAATGTAAAATTTGGAAAATTAGCAAGTACATAAATTTTAAGAAAGCAAAAGGAATCAATTAAAGATAACAATAGTAATGAATGAATTTTAAAGCAGAAAATCAGTAAATATTATCAAAGGCTGCTCTTTTGGAGAAAAAATGAAAAAGGGAAAAATGACTTCAAATTTCCATAGGTGGTAAAAATCACCTGTTAAAACATCTTTATAATATGTATAGCATCTGTGTACTGTATAATAACTTCCATACATGATTTTAAAGACTTTTGTGATTCTATTTCTCCTTTATTGTGAGATTGGGTATGTATTTTGTTAGTGTTAGAACATAGGTTTCACGCTTGTGGCTTTGTGTGTAATAGGGAAACACAAGAAGCTTTCCCATTAAGGCAGGAACAAAACGAGTTTGGAAAACAATTATCATCACTATTATTTAATATTCTGCTGGAGGCACTAGCTAATACAATTAAATGAGACAAGAAAACAAGTTCTGAAAATGGGAAAGAGTTAAAATTATTGCCATTTGCAGAAACACAATTGTTTACTTGATAAATCCAAGAAAATAGATTGAAAATTTATTGCAGATAAGAGAATTTTGTGAAGTGGTTACTAATAATAAAATATATAGAAATTGATGCTGTTCACATATACTAAAAAGATCCAGTTAGAATTGTTAAAGAGCTGATTCGCAGTTGCAACCATGCACATGAAAATATCAAAAGACAAACTTTAAAAAATAAATTAAAAATTATCAAAGTCTATCTGATTAAAAATTTGAAACAGTGTGGGGAAAGAAAGAAGAATTGAAAAATGAGAAAGAGAATCTATTTGAGAGGCTCGTCAGGGATCACTAATTCCTTAACTGTCCTGTACGTTTAGGACAGTGTTCGCAACAATCCCTGAAGAAGGAAACGGCAGCCCACTCCAGTATGCTCGCCTGGCGAGTGCCACGGACAGAGGAGCCTGGTGGGCCACAGTCCGCGGGGTTGCAAGGGATTGGACAGGACTGAGCGACTGACAGCAACAATCCCCAACAGAACACACTGAGTAGAAAGCTATACTGAAAAATTAGCAGGAATAATAGACAAAAAACGAGTGCAATCTGGCACTTATTTTAAATTGTACTTTTAGGTGGTTCTTGTTTCTAGATAGGAGTTATCACTGGCATAGAAGAGAGCACCCAGAAATAATCCACACTGCAATTTATTACATGATAAAGGCGGATTGTTCGGGTTCAGTCTCTAAGTCATGTCCCACTCTTTGGGACCCCAGGGACTGCAGCATGCCAGGCTTCCCTGTCCTTCAGCATCTCCTGAAACATGCTCAAACTCACGTTCATTGAGTTGGTAATGTCATCCAACCATCTCATCCTCTATCGACCCTTTTTCCTCCTGCCCTAGTCCTTCCCAGCATCAAGGTCTTTTCCAATGAGTCTGCTCTTTGAGTCAGGTGTCCAAAGTATTGGAGCTTCAGTTTCAACATCAGTCCTTCCAATGAATATTCGCAGTTGATTTATCTTAGGATTGATTGGTTTGATGTCCTTGCTGTTCAAGGGACTCTCAAAAGTCTTCTCCAGAACACAGTTTGAAAGTATCGGTTCTTTGGTGCTCAGGCTTCAAATTGCCAACATCCGCTGGATCATGGAAAAAGCAACAGAGTTCCAGAAAAACATCTATTTCTGCTTTACTGACTATGCCAAAGCCTTTGACTGTGTGGATCACAATAAAATGTGGACAATTCTGAAAGAGATGGGAATATCAGATCACCTGACCTGCCTCTTGAGAAACCTATATGCAGGTCAGGAAGCAACAGTTAGAGCTGGACATGGAACAACAGACTGGTTCCAAATAGGAAAAGGAGTACGTCAAGGCTGTATATTGTCTCCCTGCTTATTTAACTTCTATGCAGAGTACATCATGAGAAACGCTGGACTGGAAGAAGCACAAGCTGGAATCAAGATTGCCGGGAGAAATATCAATAACCTCAGATATGCAGATGACACCACCCTTATAGCAGAAAGTGAAGAGGAGCTAAAAAGCCTCTTGATGAAAGTGAAGGAGGAGAGTGAAAAAGTTGGCTTAAAGCTCAACATTCAAAAAACGAAGATCATGGCATCTGGTCCCATCACTTCATGGGAAATAGATGGGGAAACAGTGGAAACAGTGTCAGACTTTATTTTT
>SJYX01024804.1:88901-137947 GCA_006410675.1 Oreotragus oreotragus
GACTCGATGGACGTGAGTCTGAGTGAACTCCGGGAGTTGGTGATGGACAGTCCTGGCGTGCCGAGATTCATGGGGTCACAAAGAGTCAGACACGACTGAGCGACTGAACTGAACTGAACTGAACTTCTTTATGGTCCAGCTCTCACATCCCTACGTGACTTCTGGAAAAGCCATAGCTTTGACTAGATGGACCTTTGTCAGCAAGTGATGTCTCTCCTTCTTAATGTGCTGTCTAGGTCTGTCATAGCCGTCCTTCCAAGGAGCAAGCATCTTTCAATTTCTTGGCTGTAGTCACCGTCTGCAGTGATTTTTCAGCCCAAGCAAACAAAATCTGTCACTACTTCTCCTTTTTCTCCGTCTATTTGCCGTGAAGTAATGGGATCAGATGCCATGATCTTAGGTTCTTGAATGTTGAATTTTAGATCAGCTTTTTCACTTTCCTCTTTCACCCTCATCAAGAGGCTCTTTACTTCCTCTTTGCTTTCTGCCATTAGAGTGGGATCATCTGCATATTTGAAGTTGTTGATATTTCTCTCAGCAATCTTGATTCCAGCTTGTGATTCATTCAGTCCAGCCTTTTGCATGATGGGCTTCCCTGGTGGCTCAGAGGGTAAAGCTCCTGCCCACAATGCGGGAGACCTGGGTTCGATCCCTGGGTCAGGAAGTTCCCCTGGAGAAGGAAATGGCAACCCACTCCAGTATCCTTGCCTGGAGAATCCCATGGATGGAAGAGCCTGGTGGGCTACAGTCCATGGGGTTGCAAAGAGTCAGACGCGACTGAGCGAGCTCACTTCACTTCACTCTGTATATAAGTTAAATAAGCAGGGTGACAATATATAGCCTCATCATACTCCTTTCCCAATTTTGAACCAATCCATTGTTCCATGTCTGGTTCTAACTGTTACATCTTGATCTGCATACAGGTTTTTCAGAAGACAGGTAAGGTGGTCTAGTATTCCTGTCTCTTTAAGAATTTTCCACAGTTTGTGGTGATTCACATAGTCAAAGGCTTTAGTGTAATCAATGAAGCAGAAGTCTTTCATCTTTGATTCCTCTGCCTTTTCTAAATCCAGTTTGAACATCTGGCAGTTCTTGCTTCATGTGCTGCTGAAACCTAGCTTGAAGGATTTTTAGCATTACCTTGCTAGCATGTGAGATGAGTGCAACTATGTGGTAGTTTGAGCATTCTTTGGCATTGCCTTTCTTTGGGACTGGAATGAAAACTGACCTTTTCCAGTCCTGTGGCCACTGCTGAGTTTTCCAAATTTGCTGGCATATTGAGTGCAACACTTTCACAGCATCATCTTTCAGGATTTAAAACAGCTCAGCTGAAATTCCATCATCTCCACTAGCTTTGTTCGTAGTGATGCTTCCCAAGGCCCACTTGACTTTGCATTCCAGGATGTCTGGTTCTAGGTGAGTGATCACACCATTGTGGTTATCCCGCTCATTATCGCTTAGCACAGTATTGGGACTCTGGGTAGCACTCTTTTAAAAATAAATTAATAAAATGGGACTCTTGCTTCACACCTCCCACCCAAATAAATACCAAATGAACCAAAGATTTAAATTATAAAAAGACTGAAAAATTATTTAACATAAAGCTAGTATTTTTTCCCCTGAATCTTGGGATGTGGAAGGCCTTTCTAAGTGTGAAACCAAGTCTAGAAGATGTAGATAATAGATTAAGTAATTGAACGACAATAAAATCAAATATTTTTAATGACAAATATAACAGGCAAAAAAAATCACAAGACAAATGAAAAAAGCATGGCCTTTCTTTGGGATTAGAATGAAAACTGACCTTTTCCAGTCCTGTGGCCACTGCTGAGTTTTCCAAATTTGCTGGCATATTGAGTGCAACACTTTCACAGCATCATCTTTCAGGATTTAAAACAGCTCAGCTGAAATTCCATCATCTCCACTAGCTTTGTTCGTAGTGATGCTTCCCAAGGCCCACTTGACTTTGCATTCCAGGATGTCTGGTTCTAGGTGAGTGATCACACCATTGTGGTTATCCCGCTCATTATCGCTTAGCACAGTATTGGGACTCTGGGTAGCACTCTTTTAAAAATAAATTAATAAAATGGGACTCTTGCTTCACACCTCCCACCCAAATAAATACCAAATGAACCAAAGATTTAAATTATAAAAAGACTGAAAAATTATTTAACATAAAGCTAGTATTTTTTCCCCTGAATCTTGGGATGCGGAAGGCCTTTCTAAGTGTGAAACCAAGTCTAGAGATGTAGCTAATAGATTAAGTAATTGAACCACAATAAAATCAAATATTTTTAATGACAAATATAACAGGCAAAAAAAATCACAAGACAAATGAAAAATTAGAGAAAATATTTGTAATTCGTGTCACAGACACAAGGCTCATTTTTCTAGTAGGTGGAGATCACCTTACAATTTATTTTAAAAAGTTAACAATCCAATAGGAAAAAATGTATCTAAAAAGTTCATATATAAAGAAGTGCAACTGGGTCTTAGACTGACTATCACTAATAACTGGAGAAATGCATTAAAACTATACTGAGACTTATTCACCTAATAGAGAAGCAAAGTCATGGCAAGGGTCATCAGGATGGGGAGGGGGGGGGCAGGGGCGATGGTGTGAGGGGCCCCGGGGGGTGAGGCCTGTGATGTGGGCCTGGGAGCCATGGATGCCGAGAAGGCCGGGGAGCAGAGCATCTCCCTGGAGCCTCCGGAAGGAGCTGCCCTTTGGACCCCTTGTATCTGGCATGTTGGGGCTCTTTGCACTCTGGCCTCCAGAGTGGTAAAAGGACATATGAGTGAGTTTCAGCCTTTCACCTGGGAGCAGTTTCTTGCAGCAGGGGTGGAAAGGGAACCAGCTCCTCAGGCCCGAATCGACCCTTGGTTCTGGTGCAGGTGATTGCTCTCAGGGGTTGGGGAGGGAGGGCAGGCCTGTGCCGCCCGCTTCCGTCCCTACTGTGATGCTCAGCAGCTTTGGCAAAGAGGCGCTGAAAGTGCTGTGAGGCTGTCTCTGCTGATTATTGATGCCGGGAGCGTCCGAAGAAGGAGAGAGGCTCCAGGGCATCCGCGTCTGGCCTGAGTCCTCAGAATGTGATACGGCCTGTGACTCTGCGTCCTCTGCTGGCTGTGGTGGCGGGTGGCCTTCCAGACAGAGGGGCCCTTCCAGTGTCCTGCTCATGTCTGCACTGGGGCCTCACCCTCCAGCCCCTCTGTCTCCCCAGCCCTCACTGGGGATCCGTGTGCGGAGTGCTTTGATTTCAGCATCGCCGTCTGCATGGAGGGGAGGGTCCTCAGACCACCGTTCAGTCCGTCTGTGAGATGCCTGAGGATCAGTGGGTCGTCAGTGATGCGTGGGTGACTCGAGTGGTCAGCGGGCTTGTCGAGGGGTGGTCCAGGCTCCTGGCTCATAAGTGTGTGTGCCTCACGGAGAAGAATGCGTGTGACACATGGGAAGCTCAGCAGCGGACACCCAAGCCTGGAGCCAATGGGCTCCGCGTCCTTCAGCATGGACAGAAAGAACTCGGGGCATAGGATGTTGTTTCAGTTCCCACAAAGGAGGAGAGATGCTTCTCGAAGCTGCGTTCAGACTTTCTTCCTTGTTAAGGTTTTCCTACGGGATCCCACCTACAAAACTGAAACTGCCTTTTGTGGGTTGATACTCGGATCTTCACAGCATTTGCAGTCCTGTATCTTGCTTTTCTTTCACTCTTTCAGCCCATCTCGCAGAAGCTCACATGGCTGGAGACCCTGCCGTTCCCAGGGGCTGCTCTCTGGACTCAGATGAAGGAGGGGGCCACCTGCTCGGGGCTGGCTTGCGTGAGACTCTGGAGCAGACAGTCTTCAGGCTCCAGAGTTTGGGCAAGGACTGCCCTGCGGACCCACATCCTTCTCCGGAAACTCGGCACTTCCGCTTTCTCCGGAGCTGGCTCTCTCCAGGGGATGGTTTCAGCTAACACAGTTGAAGGTGATAAGATTCTCCAGAGGCTAACATATGAGCCCGCACGCTAATCTGTTAACTAAGGCAATGAAGCTGTCGGGTGACCTACAGTAGTTCAACCCACAGGCACCTCCTTTCTCGTAGAAAAGTTTTCAGAAGCCGAGCTTCTGAAGTTCGTCCTCAGCTGGTGGAAGAGTTAAGTGAGGGGGCCGCTGGACGCCTGCTGTGCACGTGGGCTTGACTGCGGTGTGGACGGCAAGTGGCCCGCCGCCCCTTCTCTGGGGGAGACCCCGGCAGACCCCGCTTATCCGACCTTCCCTCCTCACCCATGCCTGGAGGATGGTGGCACGGTGGCCTCGGCTTTGGGTGTGCTCATGCTGTGGGCGCCTCAGAGCCAGCACAGATCGTGGTGCCACGTGGCCTACATGACTTTAGCCAAGCTCCGTTACGACAGACGATTTCGCTTTTCCGTCGTGTGAGCTTTCCCTCATTCCGGTCCCAGCTGGGAAACGGTGGTTTTCCTTCCTGTTGTCTGTGAGGGGAGGTCCTTTATCACGCCATCCCCAGAGACCCCGGCGTGGGTCCACATAGCGCGTCTGCCTTTCTCGGGCTGGTAGTGGGAGACATCTGGACAGCTTCCTGGGCAGGATCCTGCCGAGTTCGGAGCTGGCCGTTTTCTGGGGAGGCTCCGGGGTCTCCATGTATGAACCCACAAAGCCCACAAATCACTTGTCCTGGTTTACCTGATTGGCACTTTTCCTCACTATGCGACAGTTGCTTGTGGGGGGTGAGGACCAGTCTCTTCTGGGGCGACTGCAGGGAGACTGGGAGGCTCCCCTACCCTGTCCCTTCTCAGGGGAACCTCCGAAGTGCCTGGTGACAAACTTGGAAAACCTTGAGATCGAACCCCAAATCTACCACTTGGAGTCCTTGGCCAGGCTCTCTGATGCTGGCCTGATGGGTGGATGGGGAGTTAGGGAGGTGAGGGCTTTGTGAGTCTTGATCTGATCTTCCCCAAATCACAAACTACATTTATTATTATTATCGCTGCTGTTGTTGTGATCATGCTGTCTGAGTCCTTCCAAATGATTCTCTTGTGTAGTCTGGTATCATGTCCAAGGCCTGTGCGATGAGCACCTGGACTTTCTCATGGTCCAGGGGACAGAGGGCAGCTGTGCCAGCTCTGTTCTGAGCCTGAGCTGTGACTTCAGGCAAAGCACTTGATTTCTCATTTGCGACATGACTTTTGAGGAGGTTATTGCCCGTATTCCCACCAGAGCTGAGATTCCTTTTCCACCATCCTTCTGCAGGTGGTGAAACTTGGAGGCAGACCCAGAACACAGTCAGCAGACCTGAGCTGATGGCCAGGTCCACAGGGGACGAGCTGTGACCCCAGACAGGCTGCCCCGTGGCCATGGTATGCTGGGGTGTTAGCACAAGTTCGGGCTGAGACCCCAGAGAGCAAGGCGGGTGCCCTGGGCCCAGAAGCCCCTCTGGGGTACTGAGGAGTGGGGTGCAGGCGACGGCGGACCGCCTGCAAATCTGTAAATGGATAGTATGTAGTTGTGTGATGTCGTTGTTCAGTACATATGGTGTAATGTTGTGGTTACAAGTTATTTTACACACACACACACACACACACAGCCTCCCTCATGGCCCAGGAGGCCTCCCTGAGGGTGGTTCCTCTCCTGCAGCCCCGGGAGCCCGAGAGTCCCGCTCATCGCCCCAGCAAAGAGCTTCCACTCTAAGATGCTGTCCGTCTTGATGCCAAGCCCTCCCATGCCTCATCCTCAGATATGGCTTGAACGTGCTATGTTCAGGTGACCTGGCCCCATGCATGGCATGGTCCTGCCTTCTCTGCATCCAGGTTGTGTTACCTGCCAGCGAAGGGTGTGAAATGAAGTCTCCCTTTGTATTGATTTGCTGATGAAAATGTCACAGAGGCATAAGGAGACGCTCAGGGAAGGACATGTGAGTCTCAAGAAGCTTTTCCCCTATGTTTTCCTCCCAAGACTTTATAGTTTTAGTTCTTATATTTAGATCTTTGAGTTACGGTTTAATGGGAAAGAGGACGAAAGTTTTGGGGATGGGTGGTGATGATGTAGGCACAACAACATTGAACTGCATGCTTAAAAATGGTAAATTTCATGTTTATTATTCTCTGATTGGGCTCCCCTGGTGGCTCAGACAGTAAGGAATCCGCTTGCAATGCAGGATTGGGTTTGATCCCTGGGTTGGGCAGATCGCCTGGAGAAGGAAATGGCAACCCACCCCAGTATTCTTGCCTGAGAAATCCTATAGACAGAGGAGCCTGGCGGGCTACAGTCCATGGGGTTGCAAGGAGTCAGACACAACTGAGCCACTAGCGCTATTCTATGATTAAAAATAAAGGGAAAAAGCAGCAACCGGAAGCCATATCCTGGGCTGCTGTCCTATAGTAACTGGATCGAGACAGCATCTAATAGCAGACGCTAGTAACACAGGGTGTGGGGTGGAGATCTCCACCGCTGTGCTCTCCGTTCGTGTCCCGCCATCTCTCCTGGGATGTGCAGGCTGGTTGACGAGACCAGTGTTTTCCTGGACCAGCTCTGACCGGCCTTTGCACGTTTGTCAGAATAAACCCGCACTTAAAGCCCTCTTGTAGGTGCTTTGCTAGAATGGACGACTTCAGGAAGCACTGAGTGTGTAAAGAGGCCAAAGTCTCTGTCTGGGTTTTTAGGGTGCAGAGAGGGCACTGCAGTGGACGTGGGAGCATGAGGAGCTGCTCACCGGGGAGGGGAACGCACGAGAGATGGCAGCCTTTGAGGGGCCGTGTGCTGTCCTGTAGACTCAGGAGGGATTTTCATCTGAGAAAAAGCTCAGTTTCCTGGCGATTCTTTGGGGCACCATGGTGGTATTATGTGTGTCCTATCTAGCATCTCCCCATGCAGAGATCTCATCAATGGAGAACAGATTCGCTTCCAGGGCTGACTTCTCCAGCTGCAACTTGATAACCACAAAGATGACAGGTCAGCCACTGAACCAGGTTCCCGAGAGGCTGGATGGGGCACAGTGCCCCCGGAGAAGGTGCGGCTGGCTTCCTGGGAACGTCCCGCCCTGGGGGCTGGGGGCTCATGGCAAATCTGGTTCTGCATTAAAAACATCCTTCCGTGGGCTGCTGCTGCTGCGGCTAAGTCGCTTCAGTCGTGTCCGACTCTGTGAGACCCCATAGACAGCAGCCCACCAGGCTCCGCCGTCCCTGGGATTCTCCAGGCAAGAACACTGGAGTGGGTTGCCATTGCCTTCTCCAGTGCACGAAAGTGAAAAGTGAAAGTGAAGTCGCTCAGTCGTGTCTGACTCTTCGAGATCCCATGGACTGCAGCCCACCAGGCTCCTCCGTCCATGGGATTTTCCAGGCAAGAGTACTGGAGTGNGCTCTGATTTTTCTTGTGAAGTCAGCACCATATGCCAAAGACTGAAAAACAGCACTCCATCTAGACGGTGTCCACACAGTGACACCTGAACTTCTGCTCTGGTCTCTGGAGAGTGATGTTAGCTCTGCTGGAGATAACACTGGAAACTGAATGGGCTGGCTGCTGGAAACAGGACTGTGCCTACAACTCATTTCCAGAGAAATGGATTACTCCGCCCGCTGTGGATTCTTTATTTCCTATCGTGAGATCTGAACCCTGGGCCGGAGGTACAGTGAGGCATGCAATTGGCATTTGCAAAAACCTTGACATCCCACACTGCAGTTCACCACTGGTGTCAGACAAAGGAGCATATTAAATGACTGCCAGCCTGATGATAAGGCCAGTTATTACCGAGGTGTAGTTTCCCCAGGTCTAAAGACCCATAGTGGTGGTACTGAAGCATGCCGGGGAGAAGATAAAATTTAATTAATAACTTCCTTAGAGGCCAACAGTCTATTACAACTATGTTCCTTGCTGTTTTCTGCAATGACCTTACAGCTCATAAACATCACAGGCACACGCCTAGTCATAGCCTCATCCTCGGCTTCAATTTACGGTGCAGGTTGTCCTGCATAGCTAGGCTGAAAAGAGTTTTGGTTGCCACTGCTGGAAAGTCATAGGCTCTGCATAAAGCAGATGTGTGCCTCCTTCCCTCTGCCCAGTCCAAAGTCTTGAATAGACAGCATCATTTCCTACATTAATAGTACACATTCTGGACAAAGCTGAGTGTGAAGGTGAAGTGTGCTGCTGAGTTTCAGGGAATACATTTCAGTTTCTATTTTAATTGGAAAGACTGGAAATTAAGTGGCTTTCTTGTATCCCATAGACTGGCTCAATCCAATTGTTTTGGAAACATAATTGCCAAGAATGATATAATAGGGAGGTAGATTTTTTTTTTCTCCTACTGTAAAACACTGTTCCTTTAATACAGAACTACCATTTATTTTGAACCTATTATGTGCAGAACACTTGGTAGAGCTGTGGGGGAAACCAACAAAAGTCTTAATTATCTCTGGGATCAGTGCCTAGCATAAAATCTGGGAAAAAAAACATGTTTAAAAAAGTATCTAAAGCATGAATAAATCAATGATTTGATTGCGGGATATTGAAAATTATTGAAAACATGCACACAATTTATACAGTCAGAAAAATAAAAATTAAAAATAAGACTGTGTCTCTAAAATTGAGAACCACTGTGTGCTGACTGTCTACTGCCAGACCCTAGGGTGCTCGGGATACAATGCTGCAGTGGTTCAGACTGTCCTATGGCAAAAGTGACTCCCCCAACCTGCCAGAAAAAGACCCAAATGCTAAGTATAACATTTTCTAACTGTATCTTTCTGAATATTCATTGGAAGGACTGATGCTGAAGTTGAAGCTCCAATACTTTGGCCACCTGGTGCGAAGAACTGACTCATTGGAAAAGACCCTGATACTGGGAAAGATTGAAGGCAGAAGGGGACGACAGAGGATGAGATGGTTGGATAGCATCACCGACTTGGACATGAGTTTCAGGAAGCTCCAGGAGTTGGTGATGGACAGGGAAGCCTGGTGTGCTGTAGTCCACGGGGTTGCAAAGAGTCAGACATGACTGAGTGACTGAACTGAACTTTATCTTTGGCATATTCCTCTTCCCACTCTAGGCTACAGCCAAATGAGATTGTTCCTCTTCCCTTCAAACACCCCATGCTTTGCTCTAGTGCCTGGCCAGACACAGAATCTCAAATGCCTGTTGCAGGCATGAAATAAAAAGATAATCACTGTGCCTTTTGCTGCTAGCATNGTGAGCAGACCTGTGCTGTTCAGGCTCGAGTGTGACTTCTGCCCACAGCGAAACTACAGGAAGGGGGACCCTGTGGGCTCTTTCCTCGGCAACCTTCACCCCCGCGCGGCCTGGGCCGGCTGGTCACAAGCGCTTCACCCACCCGACCTGAGGGTGCCTTTCCTTCCCTCGAGTTGGAGAGACCAGAGCACACAATTTCCCCCTGACCCAGAGCATGTGTCCTGAGACCAGACAACACTTTTCATCCCACTCCTTTTTTTTTTTTTTTAAGAACAGCCTCAGAGATGTGGGCTTCCCTGGTGGCTCAGAAGGTAAAGAATCTGCCTGCAATGCAAGAGACCCGGGTTCACTCCCTGGGTGGGGAAGATCCCCTGGAGAAGGGAATGGCCGCCCACCCCAGTATTCTTGCCTGTTGAGTTCGGTGGACAGAGGAGCCTCGTGGGCTACAGTCCATGGGGTTGCAGAGAGTCAGACACAACTGAGAGACTAACCCTTTCATCAGAGATGCGATCCACACGGCCCAGGACTTGGTGTGTAATTCAATGCCCAGCTCTCGTTGGCTCTTATCCCCTTTCTTTCTCAGTTCCTTTGGATCACACAGGTAATNCTACAGTCCATGGGGTTGCAGAGAGTCAGACACAACTGAGAGACTAACCCTTTCATCAGAGATGCGATCCACACGGCCCAGGACTTGGTGTGTAATTCAATGCCCAGCTCTCGTTGGCTCTTATCCCCTTTCTTTCTCAGTTCCTTTGGATCACACAGGTAATTTTTTAATAAATTTCTCTCCCTTTTAGCTAATTACCTATAACTTTCTTTTTGTTTATTTTGATATTAACTTTAGACTTTGTGGCATATGTATTTACCTCACTGCTGCCTACCATGACTTCCTATCACTGCACAGGTGGCAGAGGAGAACGGCCTCTGCCATGGGGCCCGCAGGCAACATGCTCTTCTCACGAGCTTTGCTCTATAACCCAGCTCCAGGCTGGCTTCTGCGGGGCCACACCCGTGAGACCTCCGACTCCCCCATCCTCCGCCACTCCCCCCGGTGTACATTCATCTTGACAGCTGTGTGGTACTAAAACTATCCTCCAGACAGAGGCTCGCTGAGCTCCTCTGAGGGCCCTGGTCCTGGATGTGGAGGATTCAGCCATGAACACAGTGTGTCTGACCTTCTTGGAGCTCGTTTTCCCGCAGGGAGGAGAGGCTGTGAGCTATCAGACCAGGGAACCTGCGACAGGACTGTGGCGATGAGCAGGAGAGATACGGGTGGCTGGCTGGGGGGCGGTGGCATGTGGGGTCAGGAGTGGTGGTCCACAGGGCTCTGGGAGGTTCCAGGCAGGGGGTTAGGTTGTCTGGGGGCCCCTGAGCCAGCAGGGGAGCAGGTGGGCCGGGAGGTGAGGGGTGCTGAGGCACAGTGGTCCTTGGAGTGAGACGGACCACTCCCGCCCTCTGCTTCTTTCCAGAACTGAGTCACTGGGCTTGGAGGGCCCTTGGGAGTCCCCTGGTCTTCCCCCGGGGCACAAACTGACCCGGCCGTTCCTCCTGCTGCTGGGACTTCACTCCCGGGACAGGTGGTCAAGGGTGACAGCCCGATGGGGTTCACTGTGGGGGCCAAGGACCACTTCCTCGGTGAACCTGGAACCATGGCTGGCCACCCCTTACAGAGCTGTGCAGGCTCCGGGCCAGGGGCCCTGGGCGCGGATTGCGGGTGAGAAACGGGCCGCTTCCGTGTTCCACAATGCTCCCTCTCCTCAACCTTCCAGGCCAGCATCACCAAACCTGGTTTTCATGTTCTGGTGAGTGGACTGAGCACATCTCTCAGGCAGAAAATATTTATTGATGGGCTCTTTATTACAGATATCACCTGAATAAAAATAATTTTCCAAGATTCAAGTTGGCTAAAACACAGGCATCAGGGCAGAAACCAGTAATTCCGGGTAGGATGCTGACAGCCCCGCATGCTGCTCTCCAGTCTGGAAGCACACCGCTTGGCAGGGCGCCCACCAGCCATTCATCACCCAGCACAGGGGACCCCGCAAGGCCGCAGGGTCCCTGTGCGATGCTGTCCTCGTCCTGGCTCTGGGCAGATGGCTGTGTTGCTTTGACTGGCCGACCAGAGCAGCTGCCGGAGAGAAAGCCGGCCCTTGGGCGTGTGGCCTCGGGCAGAACCGGCTGGACGCGGCATCAGGACCACGCACACGACGTTCACGCTCGGGGACTGGGGCGGCTGCTTTCTCAGCGGTTGTTGCCGTGGTGCCGGATGGTGTGGTGAGAGCCCACCGGGGCTGGGAAGGACAGGCCGAGCTGACTGGTGGGCTGCATCACTCCTGCTGGCTTGAAACCCAGGTCTGCGGTGGCCAGGGACAAGACGCGGAGGTCGCCTGTGGCTCGTGGCATCCTCTGCCCTTTCTGTGCTCGGCGATCAGCTGGCGAGACTGGCGAAGTGTTAGCTTGGGAAGGCGGAGGGGGTGCAAACCGGGACCGGACCTTCGAGGGGAGGGATTAGGCGTGAGGGAGGGGAGGATGAGCGTGGCCATCTCGAGGGCCCCCTGGCACCGGGGCCAGCCAGTGTGACCGGTGCTGCCAGCCCCCGTGTTCTGTGTGCTTCTTGGCTTTGGAACGGTGGTCAGCAAAGGTGCTGAGTGATGATTATGAGTGGGTCCTGGCTTCCTCCTTGAAAAGGACAAATAAGAGAGCAATTATGGGTTTCTGTGCTCCCAGATATCTGCCCCAACTCTTACCTGGGCTCAAAAGAGGTTTTCATCACACGGCTTGTGGCTGGAAAACTGACTTTCAGTTAATAAGAAACATCTTCCTTTCGTGTTGGAAATAGTACCAGTTAGCTTAGAAAATTATGTCTGGCACAGTATTTCCCAAGGGCAATGCCAGAATTCTTGAGTGTGAACTTGAGGGAGGGGTTGGACTTGCGTTCCCTCATGCCTCCGTCCTTGGGTCACCTCGTGTCTTTCTTATCCTCAGAAGATGTTGGGAGTGTCCTGGGGTTTCTGAGACTCTGACGTGGTGGTGAGATTTGGGGTTTTGAAAACAAAACCCCCAACCTCCATACTACAAAATGCAGCAGTACAAAATCTATTTTTTTTAACATGCCACAAAGAATGTGAGTTTCCTGAAGAGAAAAATAGTGAGCCACAAATCTCAGATCTGAGACAATAAATGCTTTAAGTGATGACAGATGCTTTGTGTTCCAGGTCCCAAACTGTCAGGGACTGACGATCAGGCGGGCAGGTGTCCCAGTGAGCCTGGCAAGACTTGAAGGGCAGGTGGCGTGACAGGGCGTCTGCATGCGGGTCCATCGGTCCTGAAGGGGATTCTGAAATGTAAGCGCCACACAAGACACCTGAACGAGCCCCTTACCTGGTGAGGGGAACTTCCTTTAACTTTGCAAAGGTTTCCTAGGGCCCTTGACTGTTCTGAGGTTCCATTCATAATTTCAGATGTTTCCTCTCAGACTTACGGATCTCGCTGCACTGCCATCAGTGAGCTCAGAGCATTGCTTTTAGGTGAAGCTGGAGGTGGGGAGGGGGGTGTTGGCAATTCCACACCTGAGATGCAGGAACGCTCCTTTGCATGCTGTGGCCTCTGTCAGCTTGCGGGCCCCAGGCTCACTCCCTCCAGATCTCTGACTTCAGGCATTTACCTGGTGGTCCGCCTTGCACCTGCTGGTTCCTCGTCTCATCCACCCATCGGCATCTCTTCCCCAGAGAGACTAACCCAACACCCCACTTCTAGACGCGATTTGAACATCCCGGGAGAACAGGACATTTCTGCTACTTGAGGGAGATGAAGTCTTGGGATCACGAAGCAGCAGTGACTGTTCACACCACAGCACCATTTGGCACAGCCTGACTCGGGTGTGGGTGGTCTTTAAACGATGAGGGCAGAGGCTCGGGCTGATGGCATGCCAGAATTAGCCAGATCCGGTGAGAGGGAGGAGCCAAATAAACCATTTTCTGGGGGGGATGGAGCGAAGTAAAGGAAGAGAGTCCACAAATGAGCCAACATATCCTTCATCTGAGGAATGAGAATGTCTCTGCACCTACCTTGACTTGGGAAGCTCAGAGGAGTCCACACTGTGGACAGGAGTTGAATTTGCACCTGGAAGAACCTGGACTTGAATACCAACTGGAACCCCTTGGGCCAATTATTTAAGTGCCCTTGAGTCTCAACTTCCTAACTTCCTCATGTTGAAAATGAGGCTTGTAGGGCTGCTCTGAGAGTCGGAGAAAATTAAAATACCTAAATAAAACATGAGTATGAAAAGGGCATGATCAGTGGTCACTAATTTGTAACGAAACTGGACAATGACCAACCTCAACTCAGCTGTGACTCCGCTCAGCCAGTTGCGCCTACACTCATGCCCTTGCTGGGTGTCTGGCATCTGCCTTTCACCCACAGCGGCCCCTCAGCCACGCTGACAGCGCAGGAGGCCACCGCATTCCAGGTGGGCGCTGGTGGGGCTCCACGACCTCTCCAAGAGAGGCTCCCATGTGGGCTGCGGGGTCCGGGGCGCTGTGGTTGGACGAGAGCCTTGCTCCTTCGCAGGCTTGTCCTGCTGCCCCGACCTGTGCGGGGACGGACGCCCGACCGGTCTCTGGGTGCAGACTTGAGCCTCGGCTGCCTGGGGACGCTGCCGCCGGTGCCAGTGCCCGGCCACCAGACAGCTCCCTGCTCCGCAGATGACCTCGGGCACCGGGCCACAGGCGGGCCTCTGCCACTTCCTGGCTTTGCCCCCATGAGACTCTTCACATGTCTGTGCACAAGTGTTTTTTAGTTGAATCTGTGACCACATGGAATGCAAAGACACCTCATCTCTTGGGGAGGAAGAATTGTTTTCACGCTCCCAAGGATGCCTGGCTCGGAGTATAAACAGTTTGCCCCCCGCCCTCCCTTCCAACCGTGGTGCTGCCCCCAGAACATCCTGGCCTGGGGCTTATGGGTGTCCTGGATGGGGGTCCTCAGGCAGGTGAGCGAGAGGCAGACCAGGACCCCAACTGGTGGGCACTGATGGAGCTTGCTGACCCCCAGTAGCGTTGACATGAAGTTTCCTGAAGCCATTAGGGGTTGAAGCAGTCAGATTCCTTTTCACTGTGGGCCCGAATTTAAAAAACAAACAAACAAACCCCAAAACTCACCCAAACCAACCCAACAGGCAAAGTTTGGAGTAGAAAAATTAACCCTGGGAAAATCTGGGAAAGCCAAAGATTATACAAGACATTCATCCTCAAGCTGATTTTTTTTTTGGTACAATCCTGTGTTGTGCTCAAAACAAAAATCTGAGAATACTTCTTAAAGAGAAAACAAAGCCCAGCCCCGGCCATACATCTGTGAGTTTTGAAACAAAGGTTTGTTTGTGTGCCTCAATCACTCTCCCCCATGAAAGCAGACACTTACTTGAAAAACTTTTCAGGGAAACACTCTAAACCAACATCCTGGTATAAATTTGCAAAACGCAATACAGGCCTGATTGTTTTTGGAGTGGATGCAGGCCGCATACGAATAGCTCTTTCTGAAACGTAATGTTCTTTGCACGGCTCAGTGGCTAATGTACAATAAATCAACAAAAGAGCGCTTCAATAAAGCCAGTGGGCAGCAGCAAGGCCACTGTTATTTTATCTTTTTACAGTATTTAATTGGAAGGTTTTTCCTGAAACTTTAGCCAGCCTTCAAATTACGAGACTCCATATAAGAAGAGATTGATAAGAGAAAATTTTTTTTCCAGCATTTTTTCCTTACAAGAGAGCAAGTTTTTGCAGAGGGAGAATAAAGTTACAAGTGTCTAGCATTTTGCTGAGGGAGAATGAAATTAGATGCTGAATGGAGCGGATAGGGGAGGCTGGGAAAACGCAGAGTTGGCAGCCCTGCCAGGTCCGTGTAGGGCCCCCACTGTCCTCCTCGCGGGACCAGGTGTCCCCTGCATTCAAATGATACTATTATTCATAGAGGGAGCAGAGTATTAAAACTCTCCCCCCTCAAAAATCATTTGCAACTGAATAAAGATATAATCCTGGAAATATAACTCTCCATTAAGGGTCCCCATTAGCAATACAAGAGCCCCATTGTAAAGGAGTTATGTATATTTATCAAGTTAAAAAAAAAACTTGTCTTAGTGCTTACATGTTAATAGAAAACTTTTATAGCCCTGGTCTCAGAACTAGTTATGCATAAAATGTAAAGCATCTATTATTCTTTGGCAAACTCTCTACCGGTTGACAGTGAATTGCTAATACGGGCACAGGCCCCGGCTGAGGCTGGTGAGTCTTCCTGGCTGGCCCGGGGCTGCGCCAAGTGGGCGAGAAGGGAGGCCTCGCGTTTCAGGGGCTGGACCCGCGGCGGCCCCAGATTGCTTTCTCCAGGGCTGCACTGTGGTTCCGAGGCTGCTTCTGAATGGCACCTCCTAGTTCGCAGGAGCTGGGCCCGTTTGGAGCGCACGTGGGCGGCCCTGCATCCCATCCCCTCTGTCGTTCAGGGTCTCCCGCAGGGAGCAGTGGTACCCTCTGGTGCCCATGGGACCCTGTGGGGACTGTGGGGACCTGTGATGGGCCTTGGGCAGAGCTGACTGCTGGCCGTTGCGCTGGGCCCTCAGGAGCCGCCTCCCCACCTGCTCTGTGCCACTCAAGGCTGCAGAGTTCCCCTGAACCCATGCTGGTGATGAAAGGGTCAGGAAGGTGTGAAATCTGGAGGAGCAGGTAGGGGAAAAAGAGTGAAAGAGGAGCAGCTCCCCAAGGAAGGTCCCTTTCTTTATTCACAGGTTCTTCTGACTTTTTACACTGGAATGCGATAAATAGCAGAGCAGTGTCGGGAAGGGAACGCCGCCTTCCTGCTTCTGTGACCCACCCTGTTGCCACCCTCAGAGCATCAGGCTGGTTTGGGGTGTCTCAGTGTTCCTCTGGGTGCTTTGCCGCCTCCAGGCGGCGGTCACGAAGCTGCTGTGGGGCCAGTGGACTAGCTCGTGGCGGGGATCTGCAGCCCCTCCAAGTGCTGGCGCCTCAAAGGCAGACAGGATGCTCCCAGACCTGGGGACCCTTCAACACCTCCCCTCCGAGTGTATCTGGAGTGGAAATCCCTCGCACGTGACTCTGTCCTCTGAGATCAGCGTCTTTCGTCCTCCAGCTGTGGTGGTGTCCCCCTAAACGCATGTGTTTAGGACCTGTGAACATGACCTTGTTTGGAAATGGGGTGTTTGCAGAGGACGGGCCCTAGTCCGGCATGACTGTGTCCTGACCGAAAAGAGACGCTTGCACCTAGAGACACAGATGTGGTAAGAGAGCACACAGCCACCCCCGCTGCGGGACCTGGAGGGCTGGGACCAGGGGCGGCGTTCCGCAGGCAGCGGAGCAGCGGAGGGCAGAGGGCGCGGACAGGGGGCCGCCCCGCCAGCACGCGGCCGAGACTCTGGCCTCCGAACTGGGAGAGAATAGAAGTCACTGTGTGTGATAGTCTGCTTCTGTAGCCCTAGCAGCTAAAGCACAGATTAACCGTGTCAGGAACCCCAGAGAAAAGGAGCTCATGCATAAGACCCCCAGCAGCTAACATCCAGGCACTGGCAATGCAGAGCTCTGCTCTTGGCAGCTTCCTTGTGGTACGGGGAGCGTGCTTGCTGCACAGGCAACATCCTTGCTGCACAGGGAACAGCCTTTATGTACAGGGAACATCCCTGCTGTACAGGGAACAGCCTTGCTGAACAAGGAACACCCTTGCTCTTCAGGGAACATCCTTGCTCTACATGGAACATCCTTGCTGTACAGGAAACACTCTTGTTCTCAAGGAACACCCTTGCTGCACAGGGAACACCCTTACTCTACAGGGAACACTCTTGCTGCACCAGTGAAGGGTGAGACGTGACCAGTGCCTAGTTGCAGAGGGGTATTTCCCCTTCCCCTTAATTATGGTCCGCGTGTAGAAGAAGCTGCGGCTCGTTCACTCACTAGCGCGTCTCTGCAGGGGGACGCCAATGCCTGGGGCATTTCTGCTGAGTGCTAGAACAAAGGACAAGCAGGCCAGGGTGCCAGCCCATGGGTGTGTCCCGCAACCCCAGGCTGCCCCAGGGCCATGCCAGGCAGTCTGCCATCTCTGGGGAGAAGCTGGGCACTGACCATGCTCTTGCAGACCCTCGGAGGTCCGTCGTGTGGAGCCCTGGGGCAGGACTGGCCTGTGGGCTCGCCTGACCACACTGGCCTCAAAAGCAGCACCTGCGCGCCCAGGATTGCACTTCTTCAGGACAGACTCACTGCCTCCTCCCACTGCTAACGTGTCTCTAAATCATGCGCTATGGCACGTGCTGTGTGGAGATGGGCATCTTTGCTTCACTGCTGCTAAGTCGCTTCAGTCATGTCCGACTCTGCGACCCCATAGACGGCAGCTAACCAGGCTCCCCCGTCTCTGGGATTCTCCAGGCAAGAACACTGGAGTGGGTTGCCATTGCCTTCTCCAATGCATGAAAGTGAGAAGTGAAAGTGAAGTCACTCAGTCGTGTCTGACTTCTAGCGACCCCATGGACTGCAGCCTACCAGGCTCTTCCGTCCATGGGATTCGGCAGGCAAGAGTACTGGAGTGGGTTGCCATTTGCTTCGCACCGGTGGTCTTTATAGCCTCTGCTGGCCTGTCTTGAGCTCATCTCCCCCCGCCTTCACTGACACATTCTCCAGAAGTGCGGGCACTGGGGGCCTTGACTCTGTTGTACCCTTTCTGGGTGCCCGTGACAAAGGAGGGGGAAGCCAGATCATCAGTGGGCTTGGGGGGCTCTTGGGCTGTACAGGGGACACTCTTGCTATAAAGAAATCTCTTTGCTGTACAGGGCACATCTGGACCTGCCTGGACCAGGGCCTCTGGAGCCTACAGCCCTGGCTGCCCAATGCTGGCACGAGTCACTGTCAGAGGACAGGATTGGCAGAGTTCACCTTGACCAGAGGAGATGGGAGCAGAAAATTCAGGGACTGCTTCTGGAAGGTCCTTTCTCCACGTCCACCTCAATCCAGCAGAGCCACACCTCCTGCCCTCCTGACTGTCTCAGAGCTGCTGGGACATGCCAATCAAGGGCAGTGCCTTGTAGGACCTGAGAACCAAAGCTGGAGCATAGACTGGACAGGCTGTTTGCTAAGGCAGGTGAAGTGGGTCTGTCCTGGGGATGGTGGAGTCACCGGCGATGAGCTGGTCAAGGTGGTTTTAGATGTTTTGATTAAAGATCCAGTTTTCATTTTGATTACGGCCCAGAACATTGCTGTTTAACCATCTGGAGTCTCAGCTCTGTACTTGGCAAGTAATAACATCTCTTAAAGTGGACAGGACCCACAGAGCCCCGGGCTCAGTCCTAGGTAGGTCCTTTCCAGTCTTGCTGACTTTCTGCTCAGTGTAGAGTTTGGCCAAGGTGAAAATGGACGATAAAGACCAGTTTCCTTTTTATTCTTTTTGCTCAAAAACCCACAAGTTGAAGCTGGTGCATTTCAATGGAAATGATAATAAATACATGTATCTCTGCTCCAGCAACATGATTCACTAGACTCCTTCTTATTGTTCAGTCACTAAGTTGTGTCTCTCTGTTTGTGTCTGTCCATGTGCTCATGGACTGCAATACTCCAGGCTCCTCTGTCCTCAACTATCTCCCAGAGCTTGCTCAGTTTCATGTCCACTGAGTTGGCAATGCCCTCCAACCATTTCATCCTCTGTCATGCCCTTCTCCTCCTGCCCTCAGTCTTTCCCAGCGTCAGGGTCTTTTCCAATGAGTTGGCTCTTTTCATCAGGTGGCCCCAGTACTGGAGCTTCAGCTTCAGTATCCTTGCTCTTAACCACAAGCAGCGTGGGAAATGGAGCTTGTCTAGTGGTGAGATGACTCCTTTTCACCTGTGTGAAAACTTTAGGAATGCAGACGCACAGTGGCCACATACTATGTGCTGGGTGTTAAGTATCCAATTTCAGTGTTTCCCCCGAGACTGTTGTTCATCCAAGGTCACTAAACGTTGTTTGGTGTCTTTTGAGAGGTGCTTTCAGGGTCCCACTTCTGAATTCACTTTGCTTATATCAGTGGGTTAGTTTCATGGAACCGCTGTAGCCTTGAGGGAGGCTGACCATCACGGCCTGACTGGAGCACGCCTACCCAGGCCTGAGCAGGAGTCGGGCACCGTGAGTCATCTCACAGTGTGCCCAGGCTCCAGGTGAGGTGTGCAGGGGGCTTATTGGTTTCCCTCACTTCACAAGCATTCCCTGGGCAGTGTCTCAACTCAAAGTGAGGATCTTTTTTGTTAATGTCTCCCACGGGGAACCAGTTGCAGCCACATCAAAGGTCCGAAGAAATGGGTGGAAAGTGTGGCTCGTGGCTTGGGGAGGCGGGGCAGTGATGAGGGAGAGGATAGGATAGCAGCATGAGCCCCAGTGTCTGGTTCCCACCTTCTAATCATGTTTTCACTCCTTCAAGTGCTTGAAGTTTTCAGAAGGTCCCTCTGCTGCCACTTGCTTCTTGTCAAAGTGGAGCTCTTCAGATTAGTGGTCTAGTTTAACTTCTATGCCGAGTACATCATGAGAAACACTGGGCTGGAACAAGAGCATCACCGACTTGATGGACATGAGTTTGAGTGAACTCTGGGAGTTGGTGATGTACAGGGAGGCCTGGCCTGCTGCAATTCATGGGGTCGCAAAGAGTCAGATATGACTGAGCAACTGAACTGAACTGAACCTAAAAAGGGGGCTTCCTGGGTGGCTCAGATAGTAAAGAGTCTGCCTGCGATGAAGGAGAATGAGGTTTAGTCCCTGGGTTAGGAAGACCCCCTGGAGAAGGAAATGGCAACCTGTTCTAGTATTCTTGCCTGGAGAATCTCAATGGACAAAGCCCTGGTGGGCTACAGTCTATGGAGTCGCAGGGCCCAACACCACTGAGTGACCAAAACTTCTAACGTCTAACCTAAGAAAGTCACTTTTCAAGTATCCTATTATTTGTGTCCTAGTTTTTAATTGGAGCTGAACTGAGAAATAGCTTACATACTTATCTCTCTTTCTGCCTTGTCACTCATAAGTAAAGACATTTTTGGTAATCTATAATGGAAATATTCTGGTTCTTTTGAACAAATGGATCAGCAGATAAATTCTTTAAAATCCTATCTCCTAGTTTTGTGTCAAAGAAGTGTTTTTTGTGTTTTATAATTTTTGGCCCTTTCATACATTAAAAACACACTGAGGAATTTCATAGGCACTTGACCAGAAAGTGAATATGTTTTTAATAGGCTTTTGGGAATTTCATAACCTTATATCACAGAATATAATTTAATTAAAAAATAAACACCTCTAAATATCCACTACTGTACATTTAAATCTAGTACCATTCTTAAAGACATGCAAATATAACATGACTTTTTTCAGAAGAAGTCTTTCTTGATCATATTGTACTGTTATCACATCAAAATAGGGCAGATTACTTCCTGAAAAGATGCAAAAGTTTTCATACAGCTCCAGGTGTGATGAATAAACTCAGTTCTGGGTCCTCCGTCACCAGCTTGCTGACCGTGTTATTGGCATCTTTCACCATAAAGGAAAGGGTGGAACTTCAGTGTTCTGTTTCCATTTCTAACGATGCAAGTGAAGTTTACTCTCGCCATCTCCAACCTTTCAGATGATCTTTCTGACGTGTTTTCCTCATCTTGCCATCCTTTGGTCATTCTCTTAGACCTGTGTAAGAGATGTCTGTGAAGATTTTTCCATCTAAGAGAATCAATTGGAGCAGAATTATTTCTGCCACTCAGAAATAATACGTCCCTGCCCAGCACGGGTGTTTTCCACTGCAAACGCGTTGGGCCTCATGACTGGGAGAGCCAGGCAGTGCATGGGAACTGTGGTCGTTCCCTGCCCCTCGCAGCCCTGGTCAAACAGAGCGGGCAGGTGCAAGTTAGGAGGCTACCGATTATTTATGGCTTTTAGATACTTTGTGGGTTTAGCTGGTGAGAAAAGTTTTATTCCACTCACATGGACAAAACCTGACCGACTGTCTGGGCTGATTAAATTCGCATTGTTGGTGGAGCACATGGCAGGCAGGGGGAGAGTTATGAAATCTCACCGCCCATGCCATGGCAACGAGGCAAACAGCTCCCGGGAAGCCTGTGGATAATAGAAAGAGCAGTCTTTCTCTTTGTGTCTCCGCTGCCGACAGTCCCATCTGCACATCTGCCCGGTGTCCGGAGCGCGAGCTGCGGGCCTTTCCTGAGGGTCCGCTGTCTTCTTTGCTCCTCCTCCTCCTTGTGCTCTGCTTAGCGAGCTGCTTGGATGCAACCTGTTTCCAGGACACAGGCAAGGAAAGCTCACCTCTCAAGGAACTGAAGGTGAGCAGAAAAGAGTAATGCAGGCAAAGGAGCCCAATCAGCCGTTTGGATCCATCCACTGGGGTGTTTGGATACTCCAATACGTTGGCCACCTGATGCGAAGAACTGGCTCATTGGAAAAGACCCTGATGCTGGGAAAGATTGAAGGCGAGAGGAGAAGGAAACGACAGAGGCTGAGATGGTTGGATGGCATCACCGACTCAATGGACATGAGTCTGAGTAAACTCTGGGGGCCGGTGATGGACAGAGAGGCCTGGTGTGCTGCAGTCCATGGGGTCACAGAGTCGGACACGACTGATTGACTGAACTACACTGGACTGGAGTGTTGGGCTTCCCTTGTGGCTCACCTGGTAAATAATCCACCTGCGATGCAGGAGACCTGGGTTTGATCCCTGGGTTGGGAAGATCCCCTGGAGAAGGGAAAGGCTACCCACTCCAGTATTCTGGCCTGGAGAATTCCATGGACTGTATAGCTGGACAAGACTTCACTGGGCTGTTATCCTGGCTTTTCATCTAGGATGATGCTGTGTCAGAGGCAGCATGAGGAGGAGAGACCAGGANTCCCCTGGAGAAGGGAAAGGCTACCCACTCCAGTATTCTGGCCTGGAGAATTCCATGGACTGTATAGCTGGACAAGACTTCACTGGGCTGTTATCCTGGCTTTTCATCTAGGATGATGCTGTGTCAGAGGCAGTATGAGGAGGAGAGACCAGGACTTAGGCAGAAAGCCAGAAATCTCACACTAACACAGCTCGTAGATTGTGCTGTGAACCACCTTTTTAATTTTTGTCTTTTGAGAGTGAGACTGAAAAGCAAACAGCCACTCTTGGCAGTTTTTCTAGAAATAAACCTTGCACCTGGGTGTTTGAAAAGAGGCCCTCCCTCTGTGTGCCTCTCAGGACACTCCCTCCCTGTTCCCACTCTTTTCTCCCCACCCCTCTCCCCTCACCTGGTCTCCTATTCCGGTGGGCGGGACCCTGAGGGATGTGGGATTAGCAGACAGAGCCCCCCCATGGCAGGGCCTGCAGGACCACGGACAGCAGCACAGCCCTTCCTCCTGGGGTTCCCTCTCTGCCCACGGTGACCAGTTTCCCGTCCACACGCCCCTGTTTACTGGCTGCTGGAATTCTCTGGCTTTCTTTCTGACTCTTGTTAACTTCTGGGCATATTTCTTCAGGTTCTGACATGGCAGAGCTGATGGCATCACTTATTTGATAGGGGCTGTGAGCATTTTTTGTTTTTTCTTTCTATGAATGTAACATGTTTAGACCAGAGGGCCTCTGGAAACTGGTGACTTTGAGTAAATGATAGTGTGAACATCTCTTCTGTAGAAGCTGATGTGACTCTCATGTTCTCAGAGGCAGCCAGCGGTGAGCTCTTGAGTCGTACAAGTTTCAGATACTTTGACAAGATACCTATTGCTCATACCTTTTAAAAATGAGAGACTCACTAGAATTTGTTATTTTTCTGGAAGAATCAATAAAATATCCTATTTACACACACACGCACACACACAGGTCGGTAGGTATATGAAGCGTCTCTGATCACAGTTCATGCTTCTCGACAATGCCTCCTGGATGACATCTGGTGACATCTGCAGGTGTGTCATGGTCAGGATGTGGGAGGGCTGTGCCATTGGCATCGAATGGATGGAGATCAAGCATGCAGTGCAGCCCCCACACAGAGAACCAGTTATCCCTGAGCATCAGTATTGCTGAGATTTAGAAACGCTTGCCTGTGATAAGCTTAATTCACAAGGAACATCCCTTTATTTCCTTTTCATTCTATCCTAATGGATTAAAAACTATAAGAAAATGTTCTGGGTTTGGTCAAGATGGAGTAGCTCCATTCCTCCCAATTTCTCTCTCTTACAGGTAAGAATTTCTGACCATGCCTCAACAAATAACTACAAGAAGACTCTGAGGGGTGGAAAGAGAAAGCCAGTGGGGCTGGATAGAGAGCCTGAGCTTGGGGTGACAGTGAGTCCTCATCGCCTACCTGACATCCTGGAGGATGAGCAGACATTTCAGCAACCCCAGCCCAGAACCACCAGTGGGCACAGAAGACAAACTTCCAAGAAAAGTCAGTTCCCCCTAGCCTGAAAATGGTGGCAAACAATGACTAACAATAGGCAACATTAGTCCAACCAAATCTGGAAAAGTTTCGCATGCTCCTTCCTCCCTGTGATCCCAACAGGTTCATGTGCAAGCAGACCTTTCACAGCAGCTCCTGCCCCACCACCGACTCCCGTGGGGCAGGCTGTGCAGTGCTGTCTGTGGGGCTGAGCATGTGAGAACATTGCTGACATTTCAGTTGCAGCAGCTGAGACAGTGTCTTTTTTTTTTTTTTGGTGGGAATGGTGTTGATTGGACAAAGGAAGGAGCAGAGCTTCAACCCCTTTCAGCAATGTGTTTTCCCCCACCCTGATCCCCACCTGGTGTTACCAATGCCCAGCAGAGTAGGTCTTAAGAAACAAGGTAGTAGGCGTCAGTCTCCTACCTTTGCTGGGGTGGTATCGTCAGGGCTTGGAGAAACTAAACATACACACTCACCCGGCCCTCTCAACATGGGGACTGCCTGCTAAAAATAAGCTTAACAAGATCCAGTTTGCCAAAATATAATCTCTAAAACATCCAGGATACAACCAAAAATCACTCATCAAACCAAGTAGTGGGAAACCCACAAGCTGAATGATAAAATATGGTCAACAGACACTAACACTGAAATGAATCACATAGTATGTTTAGACAAGAATTTTAAAGCAGCCATTATGAAAATGCTTTAACGAAGAATTACAAGTTCTCTTGATAAAAATAAAAAATTGAAAATCTCAGCAAAGAAGAAGTTATAAAGAAGAACCACATGGAAATAATGAAACTAAAAATAAGGTCTCTAAAATAAAAAACTGGCTTAATGGGCTCCATATAGGATGGAAATGACAGAGGAGAGTTGCTGTTATTCAGTCACTCAGTTGCGTCCCTCTCTTTGTGACCTCATGGACTTCAGCATGCCAGGCTTCCCTGTCCTTCACCATCTCCTGGAGGTTGCTCAGTCTTATGTCCATTGAGTCAGTGATGCCATCCAACAGAGGAGAGTCAACAGAATTAACCCAAACTGAAAACAAAAAGAGTAAACTATAAACTAGAGCCCCTCAAGGGCCTCTGAGACAATAACAGGAGACCCGAATTTGTATTGTTGGATTCCCAGAAGGAGAGACGTGAGAGAGTGCACTGCATAGGTGTTTGCTGAAAACCCCCAAATTTAGCAAGAGACAAACCTACAGATTAAAGAAGCTAAAGAAATTCAAAGTTAGGTAAATCCAAAGAAATCTACACCAAGAGCCATTCTATTTAATGTTCAGAAACTACAGAGAAAGAAAAAGTCTTGAAAGTAGCCAGCTAGAAAGGACAGTACGCTGGGGTCATAGGGACTCCAAGGACGGCAGACTTCCTATTTGAAACTATGGGAACCAGGAGGAAGTTAGACAACACATTTCAGTTCTCCGTCCAGTGAAATATCCTTTGGAAATGAAAGGGAATCAGGACATGCTCATATGAAGGAAAACTAAGAGGATTTGTTGCTAGAAAGCCTACCTTTAAAGAACAACTAAAGGAAGTTTTCCAGACAGAGAGGAAGTGACAACAGAAGAAGCCTTGAGTCTTCAGAAAGGAGAGATGATCAGAATGGGTAAAATAAAGGTGAATGTAATATGCTGCCTTCACACATGCTAAAGTCATCCTTGTTTATTGAAGCAAAGGAAGTAGCATCATTATATTTAAAGGGACCTAGTGGAGGAAGCACAAGCTGGAATCCAGATTGCCGGGAGAAATATCAATAACCTCAGATATGCAGAGGACACCATCCTTATGGCAGTAATTGAAGAGGAACTAAAAAGCCTCTTGATGAAAGTGAAAGAGGAGAGTGAAAAAGTTAGGGCCAGGAAGCAACAGTTAGAACTGGACATGGAACAACAGACTGGTTCCAAATAAGAAAGGGAGTACGTCAAGGCTGTATATTGTCACCCTGTGTATATAACTTATATGCAGAGTTCATCATGAGAAACGCTGGGCTGGAGGAAGCATAAGCTAGAATCAAGATTGCCAGAGAAATATCAATAACCTCAAATATGCAGATGACACTACCCTTATGGCAGAAAGTAAAGAGGAACTAAAAAGCCTCTTGATGAAAGTGAAAGAAGAGAGTGAAAAAGTTGGCTTAAAGCTCAACATTCAGAAAATGAAGATCATGGCATCCGGTCCCATCACTTCATGGGAAATAGATGGGGAAACAGTGGAAACAGTGGCTGACTTTATTTTTGGGGGCTCCAAAATCACTGCAGCCATGAAATTAAAAGACGCTTACTCCTTGGAAGAAAAGTTATGACCAACCTAGACAGCATATTGAAAAGCAGAGACATTACTTTGCACATAGCAGACTGATTTGGAAATCCCATGGACAGAGGAACCTGGAGGGCTGCAGTCCCAGGGGGGGTCACAAAGAGTTGGACATGACTGAGTGACTAACACTTTCACTTTTGGGCTTCCCAGGTGGCACTAATGGAAAAGAAACTGCCTGCCGATGCAGGAGACATAAGAGACGTAGGTTCAATCCCTGGGCTGGGAAAATCCCCTGGAGGAGGGCATGGCAATCCACTCCAGTATTCTAGCCTGGAGAATCCCATGGATGGGGGAGCCTAGTGGGCTACAGTCCATAGGGTCACAAAAGAATCAGAGAGGACTGAAAACACTTAGCAGGCTGGCACCCTTCATTCATAAAATGACTCCTGCACAGCTCTGGTAAGGGATATGCTACTGACAGCACTGAAGTGTCTCCTGTGGGTCAAAGATCATTTCCAAGATGCTGAGGTGCAGGTCATTTATGTGAAATGGGGCCAGAAGAGTCCTGTTCCATCTTGGATTGAGTGAAACACTCACTGAGTTTGTATAGACAGAAGTTAGGAAAGTGGATCAGCCAGACCTCTAATGAGGATAACTGACAGTTTAGGCAAGAGAAAGCAGAGGTCATTGTGAGAACAGAGGATACCAGAAGGAGAGGAAGGGATGAGGGTAGAGGCTTCAAATCATACTTCACCTGATTTGACATCCCACTTTGATACAGTAATTCTAATATTTGCAAGACCAGACTCAAAAATTCTCACCATGTCTAACTGTGTCACTGATCAACTTCCCTGGTAATCAAAAAGTTTTGAGTGTAAAAGAGCAGAATCATCCTCAGGAGATTCATCCAAGATAAGAGAAAATTCCTTTTAAATCTTTTTCTCTAGATACTTCATATTTTCCCAGTAAAAATAAATGTTCATTTACAAGGCAAACCATTCAATATCACGGTAATCCAAGTCTATGCCCCAACCAGTAACACTGAAGAAGCTGAAGTTGAACAGTTCTATGAAGACCTACAAGACTTTCTAGAACTAACACCAAAAAAAGATGTCCTTTCATTATAGGGGACTGGAATGCAAAAGTAGGAAGTCAAGAAATCTGGAGTAACAGGCAAATTTGGCCTTGGAATACAGAATGAAGCAGGGCAAAGGCTAATAGACTTTTGCCAAGAAAACGCATTGGTCATAGCAAACACCCTCTTCCAACAACACAAGAGAAGACTCTACATAAGGACATCACCAGATGGTCAACACCGAAATCAGATTAATTATACTCTTTGCGGCCAAAGATGGAGAAGATCTATACAGTCAGCAAATACAAGACCAGGAGCTGACTGTGGCTCAGATCATGAACTCCTTATTGCCAAATTCAGACTGAAATTGAAGACAGTTGAGAAAACCACTAGATCATTCAGGTATGACCTAAATCAAATCCCTTATGACTATACAGTGGAAGTGAGAAATAGATTTAAGGGACTAGATCTGATAGATAGAGTGCCTGATGAACTATGGACGGAGGTTCGTGACATTGTACACGAGACGGGAATCAAGATCATCTCCAAGAAAAAGAAATGCAAAAATGCAAAATGGCTGTCTGAGGAGGCCTTATAAATAGCTGTGAAAAGAAGAGAAGCGAAAAGCAAAGGAGAAAAGGAAAGATATACCCATTTGAATTCAGAGTTCCAAAGAATAGCAAGGAGAGATAAGAGAGCCTTCCTAGGCGATCAATGCAAAGAAACAGAGGAAAACAATAGAATGGGAAAGACTAGAGATCTCTTCAAGAAGTTAGAGATATCAAGGGAACATTTCATGCAAAGATGGGCTCAATAAAAGACAGAAATGGTATGGATGCACCTAACAGAAGCAGAAGATACTAAGAAGAGGTGGCAAGAATACACAGAAGAACTGTACAAAAAAGATCATTTCCAAATTCAGGCTTAAATTGAAGAAAGTAGGGAAAACCGCTAAACCATTCAGGTATGACCTAAATCCAGACTGTGCAGCTTTCTTATTCATTATACTTCAGTACGTCTATTTATTTTAACAAAACAATAATTTACTGAATAAAACCCGGTTCCATTGGTACTGGAAAGCAAAGATCTCTTAACTGGTACTCACAGTGATACTATCCAAGAGTTTGGCCATATGTTTGATAATTTCACCATGTTGTATGGGTTGCATTTGCAGCAGTTTCTTAATAACAACCACACTTTCAGCAACAACTATTTCTGAAAAGAAAAAAAAATCAAATTATTCGTATTTAAATATGAATTTCAATTCAATTCAAAGTCAATTCAAACACAGTATTCTTAGTAAAATGTAAATTTAATTTAGCAAAACATTCCACATTTCTTAAATGACTAGGCGAAAACTAAAACAAGAGAGAATATCCACAACCCGGATCCCTTTCCTGCCAGATCTCCCTGGCAGTGCGAACACTTCTCCATTGAAGGCTTCAGTTCCAAGAGGGGCTCTCTCCTTCAGGGTCTGATAACTGCTTCCAATCCTCAAGCCCTTTCCCTTTAATTCTAGATATGGCAAAGGCTTCCCACCTCTGCTAGCCTGCTAGCCCCAAGGTATTACAGTACATCTTGCTGGCGTCCCTTAATCCCACCCACAATTAATAAATAGTTCCTTCATTAAACTCTTTCAATCATCTCTTTAAAGTGCATCACCTGTTTCTTGCCAGGGCCCTAACAGTAACTGGTACGAGGAGTGGCTCCAGGAAGCAGATCCTCAAACTGGGGTTCTGAGATTGCATTATTACAGACTAATTAGTGGTCCAGAGCTACGTCTGTGGCACCAGCAGTGAAACACAATAAACCAGTCAGAGCACCTGGCTTTATGGAATGAATCTTATATAAGCAATCACTAAGGTTACCAATACCAAAGAAGACGCCAACACTGCCTTTCCTTGTTATTGTGGCTTTTTTTTTTTTTTTTAAATCAGCTGGGATTCATGGGTATTAGAGATTCCCTGGTATACATTATAAAGGTTTATTTTAATATTACCGTGAAAATATGCCATGACTTGGGCTCTGTTACTCATTTTCTCTGAAACATATTTTCTTATCTAGCTCCCTTTAAAAATACAAGCAAAATGTTCCATCACTCTAATTATTATTAAAATATGTATTTCATATTATATGTTTCTTCATGGGAATGATATATTAATATTTCATAATGTTTTAGTTTGATGCTGCTGTTGTTTAGTTGCTAAGTCATGTCTGACTCTTTTGCAACCCCATGGACTATAGCCTGCCAGGCTCCTCTGTCCATGGGACTTCCCAGGCAAGAATACTGGAGTGGGTTGCCATTTCCTTCTCCAGAGAGCTAATCTGATTTCCTGCATTGGCAGGCAGGTTCCTTACCACTGAGCCACCGGGGAAGCCAATGTTTTAGTTTAAGAAATGATGTATTTCTTTTAATTCTCATAATAACATATGGTAGGCAGCTTATTATCAGCATTTTAAAGATGAAGAAAGAAAGATGCACTGGAGAATTCAAACTCAGAACCAGAATCTCCCATTTTATCTTTAATGTTCTATGTTACTATGAGCAGGTGTTACTTTTATAAAGACCGCCTCATGGAGATATGAGGAAAACAAAGACAAATTAGAATGACACTCTGCCCTCATCAAACTTACCCTCTGCTAGGAAACACTAAGTGGTTATGTAAGAAATTACTATGCAATGGAATGGTTTTGAAGAATCAATAGTATAAAATTTTATCATTTTAGAACACACTGCAAAATTAGTCCAAGTTTGTTTTTTTTTTTTTAGGTTGTTTATTTTTAATTATTCACGTGTACAGGCAAGGTTGACTAACCCTAACTATAGGTGAAATAAAATTTGACATTATTTACCCTTTGAAGTGAAGAAGTGAAGTGAAGTTGCTCAGTCGTGTCCGACTCTTTGCGACCCCATGGACTGTAGCCATTTTTTTTTTTTTAGGTTGTTTATTTTTAATTATTCACGTGTACAGGCAAGGTTGACTAACCCTAACTATAGGTGAAATAAAATTTGACATTATTTACCCTTTGAAGTGAAGAAGTGAAGTGAAGTTGCTCAGTCGTGTCCGACTCTTTGCGACCCCATGGACTGTAGCCTACCAGGCTCCTCCCTCCATGCGATTCTCCAGGCAAGAGACTGGAGTGGGTTGCCATTTCCTTCTCCAGGGGATTTTCCCGACCCAGGGATTGAACCCAGGTCTCCTGCATTCCAGGCAGGCGCTTTAATCTCTGAGCCACGGTGCCACCTTATTTTCTGATCGTTATTGTTATGGATTACCACAAACTTGGTGGCTGATAGCAACACGAGCTTATCATTTTACACTTTGAAGCCAGAATTTAACGTAAGTATTATGGAGCTAAAACCAAGGTGTCAACAGAGCTAAGTTCTCTGTGGAGGTTCTAGCCAAATTTTAGAAGCTGCCCACATTCCTTGGCTCAAGCCCCCTTCCAGCAAAGATATCATTCTAATTTCTGCTTCTGATATTCAGTTACATTGGGTCCCAAATTACTGGATGAAAAATCTCTCCATCTCAAGAATCTTAATCACATCTGTAAAGTTCCTTTTGCCACATTAGATAACATATTCACAGGTTTCAGACATCAGGACCTGAACATCTTGCGGGATGGTGGTGGTGGTAGGGTGCTATTTACCTAACCTCGGTACCTTCCCATTCCCTTTGGGCAATTCCACCCTATTTTTCCTCTATGCTACCTCCTGAATTTCAAAGACCTCAGCGCTCCCCTACAAATACAAAACGAACTTGTGTTCTGGGCCTTTCCAACTTTCTCTTTGTCCTCAACAGAACTTAACTGTACTGACTCTAAGAATTACAGCCTACTATTAAAAAAAAATAACTTATTTTAGAAAGAACACATAACAGGGGATTTACCATCTAACCAATTTTTAAGCATATGATACACTACTGTTGACTACAGGTACAGTGTTACACAGTAGATCTCCATAGCTTACTCACCTTGCTAAGTAAAACATGATGCTCACTGATTAGCAGCTGCTCGCTTTCCTTTTCTTCCAGCCCATGGCAAGTACCTTTCTACTCTTGAATTTTATGAATTGATTATTCTAATACCTCATACAAGTAGAAACATTCAGTATACACCTTTCTGTGACTGGTTTATTTCACTTAAGGTTCTCAAGATTAGTACAGCCTACTATTATCTTCATTTTACAAATGGGGAATCTGAAGCACAAAGAGATCAGGTAATTTATTCAAGACAACATTAGCATTCAAACATAGGTAGTCTAGTTCTGCATGAGAGCAATAGCTAGCAGCTGAGTAAGTGTTCAATAGATAGGAAGACTATAGTATACTTGTTTTATATTATTGTGTCCCTCTGTTAGAATACGAGCTCCTTAAAGGCAAGAACTTCTTATAGGCTGGTGAATACCTTATTCATCTATTCTACACTCACTAAATACCTCAACTAATTCAAATTTTCAACAAATGTTTATTACATTATATAAACAAAATTTAAAAAATAGTCTTTTGCCCAAATTCTTTTAGTTTACACTAGATGGTAAAAAACTTTTTCAGACCAGCAAATTTTGTGAAAGAGAATCAACTGGGAGTTAAATTATTCTAATTTCATTCAACTGAAAATGCAGATTTTTCCCTAAGGACTTTAAGAAATCTGTTTATCAGTGAATCTTACATAGAGATAATGGGCTATTTTAGGACAACCTTCAAGTCTTCCTAGAATTCCTGTCCCTGACAAGAAGGAAGAAGTGAGCAGCAACAACAAAAAAATTCCCAAAGCCCTACAGGTCTAAGAAGAATATATTAAATATATGCAAAAACAATGTAGCCTCAATGCTGTCTCTGAAGCTGCAAGAGAGAGTATCCAAAGAGATGATGAGGTATTCACAATATAAACTCAAAGAGGCAGAGATCCTTAGAGGTCCCAAAGGTCTTACAGATTTTAAAGAATCCGGGCCTCATTCATAGCACTTATTCCTCGAAGCAGATCTTTCAATAGAAAGACAAAGAGGCTCTGTTATAACAATCGGCCGTTATAAATGAAAAATATTATTGCTCTCTTTATTGTTACTGAGCCAAATTCCCAAACTACAGAAGTGCAGCACATACAATAAGGAGTTAAAGAATCAGGCTAATGATAACTATGCAATCAGAACCTGAAAAATACAATTTAAGTTTCTTAATATTCACAGCAGAAAAAAAGGTCCATGGTTATAAACAGAGTTTTGGTTTACCAAAAACTAAAGTCTAAACATTAAAATATCAGTTTAAATTAATAAATCTACCTTTAGTCTCCTCCCACTGTCTAATTATAAAATGATCTAGTCTTTGCTTAGAAGTACTACAAGGGTACAGAATATTCATCTTTTTAAAATGAAGTGAATAAAAAATATTTTTTTAGAAATCAATGTGCTAGAAAGCTGAAGTAGAAACATCTGCTTTAATATCCAGCTTGAAAATTTCATGTGGGGAAAAAAAAGTAAAAATACAAAATTTAAAAACCCTGAATACATTTTATATGTGAAAGAACTAGCCAGTGTTCTGATTTGTGTGCTTTTTGTATGCAATCAAAGTGAAGTGTATCTTGTTTGATCAAATAGGAAGTCATTATTAAAGACATAGGAAAATAAAGGCATATTTTTAAACTCACAATTTAAAGTATGACAGAAATAGACACAAAGAGGATGCTATTATTAAAAGTAGAAATAGATAAAATGAATGACATTTAGCATCTTATCCTCTGTAATTACCGTCTACAGTCAGTGTTTTAAAAAAATCTATTTCCTTGATGATTTTTTTTTGCCACTTATTTGGAGTTACAATACTACACACAGAAAAATGTTCTCTCCATTTTAACATCTTGAATTGACAGGTTAACAGTTATAATTTTATTTTGATTGTAAAGATCACTCTTATTTGGGGACAAACTTTGTTTCAAAAAGTTTTTTTCATTAGAAGTACTTACAACAATGTTACAGCTTTCAAAAGCGATCTACATGTGCGAAAAGATAATTAAAGTAATACTTGTAGTAAAAAGCTATTTTTCAAATAAAATATAAAAAGTAATCGTTTGATATGCTTCACCCTATGGTTGCTATGTCATTTATGCCTGTGTCTAGATATGACATAATTTTATTTAGAATCCCACAAATAATTTCAATAATTTTATACAGAAAATTATGTGTTTCCTAAAAAGAATCCCTTGTTTTAATCTCTTTTTAATTAAATAAATAAATACCTTTAAAGGTTGAGAGTTGAGTCTTTTATCTTTTTTCTCCAAAAGGTTTCATTTATTTTAAAGCCATATCATAGAAATACTGATATTTTACCATAGAAAGAATGAACTCTAGACTATGTATTTTACTGGATATTACCTATCCAGTTCTACAAAATGTTAGACACTGATTGGCTTAAAAACATGAAGGTGTTCCAAATTGATGACTTCTGCATTTAATTAATCTTGAATATAAAATTATTAAGTTAATCTGGGAAAAAACAACTTGAAATTACAAGTTTAACGTACTTTTCTGATCTAGCCTTTTTAACTTTTCCTGTTGTAAAGTCATTTGCCTGCTTTTAGCACCCTCTGCAGGTGAACCAATATTATACAAGACTTACATGCCATTAAAAACCAGTAAAATGGAACCTCTGTGGAAAGGGTGAAATGAAGGTGATTAAACTGTGAAGAAATAAAATAAACAGACTACATTTTCTTAGTTCTGTTCAGGCAATAAAATTCTGTTTCTAAGTTAATTATCCAATTTACTAAAACAACAACAAAAACCCTGTGTGTGTGCATGTGTATTTCAAAGATAAAATGTTACTCTTCATTGTGATCATGGACATAGAGAAAAAGCTCAAAGGCAATACTAAAAAAGAAATTACAATTTGTAGATCATGCCAAGACTATCCAAATGATAAATTATTTGCAAGTGAAATGAAACTGCCAACTCACCATCCCTGTTGGACAGTAGACACACCAGGCCGTTGAGGCATGTGTCAGAGACTTCTGTGATGCTGGTTGCACATCTGCCTATAGTTTGAATAGTGGCTGCTGCAAACTGTTTATCCTGGCTTTTCACATAGGTCTAGAAAACATTGTCTCAATTAGTTTATACACTGGTACTATCAAGCAAAGAAAAATATCCCTATAACATGAAGCTCTGTCAAAATCAAGTTCTAGAATACATAATCTTCTCCTCTATAGTCACAATAGGAAGTCCACCTTTTGACTTAATTCAGTTCTGTTTTTTCACTTAAAGAATATGACTGTAGTACAGGCACATTTTCAAGTCAGGTTCATTCACCTGTGGCCGCAGTAGCTTATAACTCCAAAACAGATAGTGGGGGAGCAGTCACCCAAGATAGCAATTAGTTTAAGTGCAAGGTTGAAAGAAACGATGAGACCTCTCTTTTTGTAGGTTTCAGTTCATTTAACCGGCAGCATCTATGAATCTATGAGAAAAGGGTGGCCTTTTCAGAGATACTAAACCTAAAAATTGGGAGAAGTGGAGAAAAAGGAGCAATATGCTACCGATAAACATTTTACTTTAAAAAAGGTTATATGAAGGGTGGTAAAACTACAATAGCCACAGTGAGGAGCATTTCAATAAAGACTTTATAAATATACCTGGTTTGCAATAAAATTAAACATCATACTTTTGAAAAAGATTTTCTTGAAAAAAATGTTTTAAAAATACAATGTAAACCACATATTTATACAAACTTAAGAAATTAATTACTTATTTACTACAGGCCTAAAAAATTTTCACTTTGGTGAAAATTTTACATTACTTTCCTAATTCAAATATTACTTTCCTAATTAAAAAAATAAGCTTTTATTGTGTAAAGACAGAAAGAGATGTACTTTTAATAAACATGCACATTTATGTACAAAATATAAATGGATTTAAAATCCCATTTTCAAGTGGAATTAAAAAAAAAAGATTTCCAAACTCAAATAACAAGCACATAATGTAGAATTAACACCTTGTTCATCTAACATGCAAAAAAGGATATGCATTTAAATGGTATCTAAATGACAAATGGAGGAGAAAATCCAAAACCTATCTAACAGACACATGACACTGGTGAAAATGGCACCAAAACATGATTAAATGTTGAAGAAATAAACAAATTAAATTTCTTAGTTCCCTGTAGGAAAAATCAACTGTATTTAAAACCATTTCCCAGTTGATTACCTAATTTCCTCAATCACAAAAAGTAAGTCCTTTGAAAAGTTCTCCATTATTTCAAAGAGTGATAAAGAAACTGTAACACCTATGGACATAACACATAAACACAGAAATAAAGTACACATATAGACAGTGATAAAAACAGATGTATAAAGAAAGAATATATTTAAAAGTCTGACTAAAGAATGGACCTTATTAAATAACCTGATATTAAATGAAATGACTGGATTACCAATATTCTGAAATAGATAAACAATGCCATAAAATTACCTGAGACTCACTCCCTACAGCTCCATTAACCTGACAGAAGCAGAAAGTAGAAAGCAAAAGGACATCCAAACAGATTACACAGATCATACATGACAACAAGATACGGGACAACTGCAAACACAGAGACAGAAACTTAAAAGCAAATAAGCAAACCTATAAAAATGAATTACAAGTCACATTTTAGCAATGTTCTATAGCCACAGATTACTAGCTAAGAACTTGAGATACTGTATTTTCTGCCATGCAAATATAAAATGAGCATATATCCTAATTTTATAAGAATATTTTCAAAAAATATATAGCATAAAAGTATAGTAATCCAGTTACAAAATTACAAAGCATGAATATATAATATCCCACTACTCCTGTTAAAAGTATAAGACCACATAGTCAAAAAGAAATACAATGTCTATATAGCTAAAAAGAAATTTAGGACAGGCATTAAGAATGATTATAGCAACAAAATAACTTTAATCTATAAAAGCTCTGTGTGTGTGCTCAGTTGCTCGGTCCTATCCTACTCTTTGGGACCCTATACACTTAAAAGTTACCACCTATCACATAACCTAAGCAAGAATACTGGAGTGGGTTGCCGTGCCCTCCCTCCTCCAGGGGATCTTCCCAACCTAGGGATCGAACCCGTGTTTCCAGCACTGGCAGGTTGGAGTCTTTACCACTGAGCCACCTGGGAAGCCACCTATAAAAGCTGGGGGCAGACAAAAATTCTGGGAATACTGTGTGGCATGCAGTATACTTTAGTTAAGAAAAACTGCTGATGAAATGTAAAACCTGTAATATTGATATAAGGTTTTCTATTACTGTGCTCTACCAGTAAGTCTTCAGAGCTAACTCTTTCATCATAAAAAGCCTAAGAGCCATGAGGCAATTTTTTTATGTTTTTGGAGCATGTGTATCTGGGAAGCATCTCATCTATCCACATATAGGATTAAAAAATACAACTAAACATTAACAATTAAACAATCATGAGGAGGGCAATTTTAAACCAATTTTTTTGAGCTATACATGAAGCTAGCAGACAATAGCAGATAATCAAATAGTGACAATCAAATAAGAAATGAAGCCATTTTCCTGAGTACAGAGTGTAGCACAAACTATAGATGATGATAACAAAAAGTTATAAACTAGTCTCTCAAATTCTACAATATGAAAGAGACTACATTTTATTTCCCTTAAAATTAAAATTTGTAGTTGATGTTTATTACTGAAAACTTATAAATTAGTTGTCAACCTTCTTCCAAATTATACAGTTTTATTTATACAATTACACACATCTAAATTGAGAAAGACATATATCTAACTTTAAACTGAACAGATGTTTTAGAAGTTATTGCATAATTAGCATTGTACACAAACCTGAAATTCTCGAAGGAGAGTTGATATGTTGGCTTCATTTGCCAAGTTTGTCAAAATTTCAAGCTAAGGTAGAAAAAGAGAAAGTAAATGTTTTTTGATGGTATGGAGAGAGCAACATGGAAACTTTCAATACCGTATGTAAAACAGATAGCCAATGAGAATTTGCTGTATGACCACAGAACTCAAACAGGGGCTCTGTGACAATCTAGAGGGTTGGAATGGGGAGGGAGGTTTAGGAGGGAGGGGACACATGTACATCTATGGCTGATTCTTGCTGATGTTTGACAGAAAACAGCAGAATTCTGTAAAGCAATCATCCTTCAAATAAAACAAAAACCAACACAAAGAAAGTGAATTTAATAAAGGTTAGCCATTTAATAGAAAGGTAATTTCTATTTTTAAAAAAATGCTTATTACAAATATGAGACACTACACCTTTCAGTTGAACTTTGTCTCCTTACATCTACAAACAGAATAATTATATGGTGCTTAAAAAATAATTACAAAAAAGAGAATTCTACACCTTTGCTAACTGTTTGCTCCAACTTTATAATTTATTATCTAATTAACCTAAACAACTTAAGGCAGTTTTCTTTTAATAATAAAGTTAAAAAACAACTTGCCCTCCATGTAATACCTCTATATTCCAGATACAACTAATTCTTTTGATTAGTTTTCTTTCATCCTACCAAACCAAATATTTAGACATTTTAATTCTTTCTTCTGGATTTAGTTAAAGAAGTGTGCAATTAAAAGTTCATCTCCAATAGGCTTGCTAAAAAAATTCAGTATCTACTCATAGAAAAATATTCAATTTATCTGAAGGAAAGCTTCAAAAAGGAAAACAGGAACACAGAACAGATGGGACAAACAGAGAAATAAAATAAAAGATATAGACATAAACATATTCATATCAATAATTACATTAAAGGCAAATGATCTAAACACTCTAATTAAAAGGCATAGATTGTATGAGTTTTCCTATATATTCTGGATACTAGTCAATTTTAGGTTATGTACTGGAAATATTTTCTCCTAGAATATGAACTGACTTTTCATTTTATTTTGATGAGAACATCTTACTTTATTGTACTATTTTAAAAAATCTAATTCTTAACATAGAGAAAAGGTAAAAAGCAGTTTTTATCTAGGCCATTTGCTTCTAGAGTTGCCAAAATGATACCACATCATCCCCAAACACACTTTGTACGTAGTTTCTGCAAACAAGGACATTGTCCTACAGGCCACAATACAATCAAGAAACCCAGGAAATAAACACTGATACGTCAAATCTATACAATAATCACTTACGTTTAAGTTTCACTAATTATCTCAATAATGTATTAAAAAAAAAGTGTATGAGTTCCATATCATACATTATATTTAGTTGTTTAGTTTATTTCAGTATAAAAGTTTCTCAACCTTTCTTTTGACCTTCAGGACCTGGATGCTTTTGATAACTGCAAACCAACTGTTCTGTAAATTTATTATATAATTTGGGCGTGTCTTAGATTTTTTTTAATTAAACTTAAGTTTCCATGTGATTAACCAATCATTCCAATATTTGTTGAATAGTCTACTATTGAATAGCTCTCATTGGTTTATAATGTCTCCCCTCATATCTGATACATTCTGATATGCATAGATCTGTTTCCATGCTTCATATGTTATTATCACATATTCCAAGTATCACATTGTTTTCATTATAACTTTATATTCATAACTATACTCTATACTGTAGTTATCATTCCCTGAATACAACTCTTTCATAATCTCTTGTACTTGCATAAAATATGCCTTTTTTCCTACACTGAACCCTACAACCTTGCTATCAATTTACCTACCAACAACAACAACAAAATGACAAAATCATGTCATTCTTTTTAGATCCACTCTAATATCATCTTTTCCACCAGTCTTTTCTAAACATACAGAATATTAGCTGTATCTTTCTTTTTTCCACAACACTCTATTCACATCTATTAATCACTTAAAACACAGTGCTAAAATTATCTATTTACATGTCTGTCTCTTTCACTTACTGTGAGTTATTCAAGGTATAGGCAGTATGTCTTAACTTTGTCTTATTAAAATGTAGCACAGTAATTAGTATACAATAATGTAGTTTTAAAAGCATAAAGAAAAACCCCCAATGTATCTATTTAAAAAATAGGTCTTCATTTTGAAAATGCTAAACTAAAAGTTACAGCAATAGTGTCAAAGTAATTATGCATTAAAGTCTCTGAAAAATAAGAGCATGCATACCTTCAGTATCTTGATCATAGTTGGGTCAGTTGACCTAACGTAAAAACTCTTCAGATAAGGTTCAAACATACCCTAGATTACAAAAATAAATATATAAATACATTTATGATGATAGTGCATTCATGTCTCTCTTAAATTTTGTGTTTACAACATACATACCTTTCTTTGAATTGACATAGTTGCTATATTCTGTAGGACAATATATTGCACTTCCCTAGAAATTAAAGTAGAATTTTGACTAGGTATATTTTCCAACAAAATATATCCTAAACAGTATATTAAAGAAAAAATCAGCAGTAAGCTTCATATTGAAAGAAACTCTTAAATATAATACTGAAAAATTTCTAGCAAATCTTAAGATATTTATGCCTTCTTTTAAAAATACATTTTCCCTATAAGCTATACAAGATTAGATTAGATTCATCAAATGGAAGAGTTACAACAGGCAGAGTCAATGTTGCACATGCTCTGAACATATGCAAAGAAGTTGTTCTAGGGTTAACGGAACAAACATAAGCACAGTGTTAATACAAACTCTTGACTGGAGGGTTCATCATGTGACTCAATTCTGTCCAAAGCCAAAGACAGGTTTTAAAAGAAAAAAAGCCATGTTCTTTTATGTCCAAATATCTAAGAATTGAATGTACAACTGAATCTGGTATAACGCTTCATGTGAAAGATGCATTCCAGATTCTTATTCGAACCAGCTATGGACAACAAAACTTAATGAACTGATAAAAGGGAAAGAATGACTATGCAAATAGACAGAGGAATGCAAAGGAAATAGTATCTTACTAAGGAACGGCCAAAAGCAACCTAGGGTGAAAGCTGTGGCACTAATTCTGAGCTAAGAACACAAATAAATATTTATCTTTCTTCTCTCAACTCAGTAACAGAAGTACTCAAAGGAAAAAAATTTAATTTAAAATAACTAATTACTGCAAAATATTCAGGGTTAGCTAAATAGCTTGAAACAACAGTTTTCTTAAATACAGAAAACAAAACAAATGATAAACATCTGATCTTAAACTTACGAAGTACATGTGACAGGAACTCAAGGTTTCCTGAATTGTTGACTTGAATTGCTGAATTACAGAGAGGTAAAATTGACAAGTACATTGCTACCTACCTGCCTATCTCCAGGAAATAACAAGCTTATGCCTTTCCTTAAAACAAGTAATATTAAGAATATAGCTCTCTTCTTAAATAGAACTACAGTTAATTAAATATTGCAACTTTACAAAAAGCAGTTCTGTCATAAACTATATAATTCAGCATATGTATTGCTTTATATGAAGTCTTATATAATATACTATATATATACTAGTCAATACAATAATACATTTAATGTAGTTTTTCAGTGACTCCAGATTTAATGTAAATCCCCCAAATTTTTATTGTCATGCCTAGAAATACCAAAATACTAGGCTACTGTAATAGCATATACTATATTACAAAAAAAAACTTCCAATTTCTTTGGGCTTAAGGTTAAAAAAAAAGCCTTCAATATTTAACATTAACTTTGAAATCAATAATCTAAAGGCTTTTATAATAATCCCCTTAAGTATGAAATCTCAACTGATAAAATACAGTCAGAACCATGTGTTAAATGCCTAAAAGATACATTTGATTTGTTCAAACATTACTAGCGAAGTAATACAATACAAAAGAAAACACACATACAAAATCATGTCATACCTATTGCTACGAAGTAAACGCACTAGTGATTTAGAAATAATGCCAGCTTCTGATTTTGGTGCTATATGCCAATACAGTTGAGCAACTGCCATAACCACCTAAAAGATAAAGCATGAAAATAGTAAGAACTATGAGCAGTTCCACACTACAGTTTCAAAGTATGTTCTTACATATTATTTCCTTTAACGCCTACAAAATCCCCATGAACTAAGATGAGTATGTTGTTACCCCTGTGAAGCAGGTTGAACAGGGTCCCCCTAAGAATGCATGCCTACCCTCAGAATGTGACCTTATTTGGAAATATAGTCTTTGCAGATGTTATTAAGGTAATGATCAAGATAAGATCATACTTGATTATAGAGTGGGCCCTAAATCCAATGTGAGTGTCCTTATCAGAGACAGAAAAGGACACAGAAAAGAAGGCAGTATGAACACAGAGGCAGAAACTGCAGTGAGGCCTGTAAGTCACGGAATGCCAGGAACTACAGGCAATCACCAGAAGCTAATTTCTCCCTAAGAGCTTCCAGGAGGAACCCACCCTGTCGACATCTTGACTTAGACTTTGGGTCTCCTGAAACGTGAAAGAGTAAATTTCTATTTATTTCTAAATTAACATTTTTCTTTAATAAAAAATTAAAGAAATTTTTATTTCTTTAATCTACATAGTTTTTGGTAAACTGATTATGGCAGCTCTAGGAAAGCAGTACTGTACACCCTCAGAAAAAAAAAGAATGTTCTGTGAACCACCCAAGGTCTGACATGCCAGTAGTACATGGCAAAGCTTGACACACACTCCAAAACCCACAGTCCTCCTAGTGTTGCTGCTGCTGGTGCTACCCTGAGACAGGAATGAAACCAGACACTTAAAGGCAACAGTAGTAAGTAGGTTAAAATTTTTAAAGAACCCCCAAATTCAGTATATTTAAGTTTTAATTAAGGGAACTCTATTAAAACAATTCTTCTAAAAAAGCAGCATCTGAAATCCTGTTTTTCAAATGTAGAACCTTAAAAATAGTGTTTGGGTCAAAGCTATTACGGGGGTAGTCAGACTTTCCCTGTCATAAAATATAACAAGACTATGTTTCCCCACATGCCTCTACACTTAGATCCAGAGAGCAAAACTCCAGACCTTCCACTTAGTCAAAGTATTCAGTTCAGCATGTGACAACTGCGAAGAGAGAGCTACCGAAATTAATCATCTTGTCTTTGGTTATGACGATTTATTAATATTGCTTTATTTTTGCTTCCGCTGTAGGTAACAAATATATAGCAGGACTTCTATGTATGCCTGAAGAGTTTACAGTACTTGAGGGTGCTTAAAGCAAAAACAGTTTCTCCTAGAACTAAGAAACATTTTTTAAAACTAGAGTCATAGGTTCCTCAACTTACTGCTCTCTGGCATTTCTGTGTACTTTTCTTTTTTGTAACAAGACTGATGTCCAGCTTTCACACATGACTCGGGATATTGAGAAGTTTAAGAATATCTAATTTCTTCACTTGTGATCTACAAATACACTTTAATTATAGAACAGCCTCTGCTGAATTTAAAATTTAATAAGAAAAACTTAATTACTGACACTCTACAAATAGGTGACAGTCATTGTTAAAAAATATTAAAGCACACAGATGGCTAATAAGTATGTAGAAAAGAAAGCTGAAGCTTAATAAACTGTACTTTCTATGTGTGTTAATGATTTTAAGATTCTAGATTCTACTTAGTATGTCATTTGTTCTGATACATTAATTAGGGCACTCTCAAACCCAAAGGGGCAAAAGGATCTTCTTTTTCCCCAATATTTACAAATCTAAGTGTCTTAATCTCTCTTCAATACCCCAAATTTGAATTTTATAGTCTAATTTGTAAAAGCCGTGAGGGAAGCTCCCATAACTCCAAAAAGATTCTACTTAGTATGTCATTTGTTCTGATACATTAATTAGGGCACTCTCAAACCCAAAGGGGCAAAAGGATCTTCTTTTTCCCCAATATTTACAAATCTAAGTGTCTTAATCTCTCTTCAATACCCCAAATTTGAATTTTATAGTCTAATTTGTAAAAGCCGTGAGGGAAGCTCCCATAACTCCAAAACAACTGAAAACATAACCTCATAGGCCTTCAACACTTACATTATATATATATGTTTATAAGAAAGTACATCCTGTAAAAACTTTTCTATTCCTAACCATTCACATACTATCACCTTATCCAGACTGTCCGAACAGCTTCCCAACACTGCCTCCAGCATCGGTTATCTCCAATTCAATCTACACAGGACTGACAAAGTTTCCTGAAACAAATTCTCAAAGTCTCTCTTGTAAGCTAAGAAGGCTAAAAAAAAAATAATAAAATTCTATTCACAATCCTTCCAAAGTCAACCTTTACACATATTTATTGTTGCTCAGTCACTAAGGCATGTCTGACTCTTTGCAACTCCATGTGCAGCACGCCAGGCTTTCCTTCCTTCACCATCTCCCAGTATTTGCTCCAACGCATGTCCATTGAGTCAGTAATGCTATCTAACCTCTGCTGCGCCCTTCTCCTCTTGCCCTCACTCTTTCCCAGCATCAGGGTCTTTTCCAGTGAGTTGGTTCTTCACATCAAGTGGTCAAAGTACTGGAGCATCAGCTTCAGCATTAGTCCTTCCAACGAATACTCAGGGTTGATTTCTTTTAGGATTGACTGGCTGAATCTCCTTGCAGTCCAAGGGACTCTCAAGAGTCTTTTCTAACACCACAGTTCAAAACCATCGATTCTTCAGTACTCAGCCTTCTTTACTTATGGTCCAACTCTCACATCAGTACGTGTCTACTGGAAAAACCATAGCTTTGACTAGATAGACCTTTGTTGGCAAAGTGGTGTCTCTGCTGTCTAGATTTGTCACTGCTTTTCTTCCATGAAGTAAGCGTTTTTTCACTTCATGGCTGCAGTCACTATCTGCAGTGATTCTGGTGCCTGAGAAAATAAAATCTGTCACTATTTTCACTTTTTCCCCATCTATTTACCATGAAATGATGAGACCAGACTCTATGATCTTAGTCTTTTGAATGTTGAGTTTCAAGCCAGTTTTTTCACCCTCCTCTTTCATTTTCATCAAGAGGCTCTTTAGTTCCTCTTCACTTTCTGCCATTAAAATGGTATCATCTGCATATATGAGATTGTTGATACTTCTCTCAGCAATCTTGATTATACCTTGTGAGTCCTTCAGTCCAGTATTTCAAATGATGTACTCTGCATATAAGTTAATAAGCAGGGTGATTATTACAGCCTTGCATATAAGTTAATAAGCAGGGTGATAATACAGCCTTGACGTACTCCTTTCCCAATCTGGAACCAGTCCTTTGTTCCATGTCCGATTCTAACTGTTGCTTCTTGACCTGCATACAGGTTTCTTCGGAAGTAGATAAGGTAGTCTGGTGTTTCCATCTTTTTAAGAATTTTCTATAGTTTGTTGTGATCCACACAGTCGAAGGCTTTAGTGTAGTCAACAAAGCAGATATATTTTTTTTGATTTCTTTTGCTTTTTCTATGATAGAATGGATTTTGACAATTTGATCTCTGATTCTTCTGCCTTTTCTAAATCCAGTTGCACCAAATAAGCAGGATACCAGAACATAATGGAACAAAAAATATACTACCTCTGCTGCTGCTAAGTCGCTTCAGTCGTACCCAACTCTGTGCAACCCCATAGATGGCAGCCCACCAGGCTCCCTTGCATGGGATTTTCCAGGCAAGAGTACTGGAGTGGGTTGCCATTGCCTTCTCCTAAACAACCTCTAGTTGGTATATAATCAAATAAGCAGGGAACCAAAGTATACTGGTACAGTACAAACTACCTCTATTTGTTTCACTATTCAAAAACATTTTTGATCAGTAAGTATTTGGNGAGTACTGGAGTGGGTTGCCATTGCCTTCTCCTAAACAACCTCTAGTTGGTATATAATCAAATAAGCAGGGAACCAAAGTATACTGGTACAGTACAAACTACCTCTATTTGTTTCACTATTCAAAAACATTTTTGATCAGTAAGTATTTGGACTATAAGCCAATTTCCAAGACAAAGTTAAATTAAAAATGAGTAAATTATAAAGTAATTTTAGTTGGCAAGTTACAGCTACTTAAGTAACATCAAGTCAAGTGAGGACACGCTAAAATATAAGCATATTTTACAATATTAATAAAATAACATGTGTCATTATTGTGCATAGTTACCTAATCATGATTTAGAAACTATAAATACAAAGTATAAGATAAAAACTTTTGCTGATTCCTAAGATATACCTACAAAGCTCTAAGGACTAAACTCTCAAGCATCAGAAAACAAAGCAGTTCAAGGGGAACTCTCATTTTCAGTTTTAACTAGTTGCACAGAATGATTCGTTAAGAATTTGTTTTTAACTAAAATAAGTTTCAGAAAACGTTTAACTTGAATTCAGCAAAACTTACGTAATTTCCAGTTAAGAGGAAACAACGGTATAGTAAAGAAAGTAACCAGACAAACCCAGAGAACATTCTGCAAGACTTGAGAGTTCAGAAGATACAACAACCATGTGTAATGCAGTGTAACTGGTATAGGTGAACCAGTTATAGAAGAATTTGGGGTAAATTGGTATTTCATGAGATGAAATTTTACTGAAGTAGAAATAGGGAACTGACTAGAAAACATATGTTACAAAATATTATGTGTACTATGACTTTTATCTTGGTTTAAAATGTATTATGTACAGACATACACACATAGGAAAGAGGGACACTTATACAGAAAAGAAGGGTCTGGGGAAAACTGCATTAAGATAGTATAACTGATATGTGATGGAAATATAATGTTTATATTAGTTTTTCTAGTTTGTATTTTCTAATTTTCAACTGCATTCTTTTAAAATATAAAGAGTTATCTAAAATAAACATATAAAGCAAAACAAAAACTTAGGACCTGAGTAAGGATGATTTTTAATTATTCCTACCAGCTAAAATTTACTATGCATGTATGAGGCATCATGCTAGGTGTTTCTAACTATACGTTAGTCTTTTGAAAACTCTTATTAGATAAATACAAATATAATGAGCAGAGGATGAGATGGTTAGATAGAATCACTGACTCAACAGACATGAATTTGAGCAAACTCCAGGAAACAGCGAAGGACAGGGAAGCCTGGCATGCTGCAGTCCATGGGGTCTAAGTTGGACATGACTTAGGGACTAAACAACAACAACCCTATTAAGTGCTCACAACAATAATTTCATAACAGAGAAATACAGTCTTCCAATCAACTGCAAAACATCTTGGGCTCGTATCTCAGGAATCCAATTACAAAATCAAAAAGAAAATGAAGAACAGTAGGCATACAGCTACCAAACCAAGTAACCTATAAAAACCTGACTTTTAGTATACAAACAAATAAATAAATGCTCCATTAGTACACTCCAAATTTCTTACTGAAATTGCATACTTTTAAGCACCGTTTTTAAAAAGCTGTAAATTATTTCTCGCAATGGTTTTTACATACCGCGGCATTCCTGCTCTGAAGCAAAGGCTTTGTATTCCGAATTAGAAGTCTGTGGTCTGGATCCATAGTATATGGCCTCTTCCTTTTGTCAGCCTTTTCCTTCTGTTCCTCATCAGAATCATAGAAATCCTTTTCATTGTCCTCTAGACCATCACCCTACAGGAAAGAAATCCAATTCCAAGATTAGTTCAGACCTGGAACCGCCCAAATACTACACAAAGAAAACTTTTTAAAAAACATCTACAATAATGATAGTATTTTATGTATACTACTGTGGAGGCAATTTGAAACTATGCTACTTATATGGAAGAAAGGCCTTACTTTTTCTTGTATTTTTATGGCACAGTAACTGTCCTTTAGTGCAATAGATAATATTTTTATATTATATAGCAAACCTCACATTAAATTAGCATAGAAATACCCACAGTCGTCCAAAGGGAAAAGCTGACCATTAAATTCTAACAAAGCCTATGATATGATTCTACCCAAAGCTGAAAACTGTTCCCATAAATTATCAGTCTCTCTGTAACTGGATCAAAGGGTCAGAGGAAAGAAGAAAATTGTTTGAACTGCAACACACATAAAAGAAATTATTAATAAAGTTTGACAGGTTAAAAATTGGTAATTAAAAAGGCCCCTGTGTTGTCAAGAAAGACTGAGTTTGAGATTTATGTATATCCCTGAGACTTGATTATATGTTTGTCTTATACTTTTTATTTATTTGAATTCTTTATTATCTCTGTCAGTAAAATTAGCCTATAGGTGCATGCGTCCGTGCATGCAGTTGTTCCGACTGTTTGCGACCCCCCGGACTGTAGCCTGTCAGGCTCCTCTGTCCGTGGGGTTTTCCAAGCAAGATTACTGGAGCAGGCTGTCATTTCCTCCTCCAGGGGACCTTCCCGACCTAGGGATCGAACCCATGTCTCCTGCATTGGTAGGATTCTTTACCAGAGCCACCTGGGAATCCCAGCCTACAGGTAAGGAGTCCTAAAAATAAACAACAGCAACAAGAAGCACAAAAAGACAATATATTTAAGTGGATCCAGTGCAATTACAAGGGCCTCCCGTGTGATACTAGTGGTAAAGAAGCCATCTGCCAATGCAGGAGATGTAAGAGACACGGGTTTGATCCCTGGGTCGGGAAGATCCTCTGGAGGAGGGCATGGCAACTCACTCCAGTATTCTTGCCTGGAGAATTCCACAGACAGAGGAGCCTGGCGGGCTATAGTCCATGGGGTCGCACAGAGTCAGACATGACTGAAGCAACTTAGCACACACAATGCAGTTACTATTTAGAGGTAATTTCTGTTACCAAGTACCTGGAACGTATTTTCCACTTCTGGGAAGATAGAACAGATATACTTATTCCTATTCCTCTCACTAAGAACAACTAGAAACCCAAGACATTATATATAAAACAATTTAAGAGAAGAAAGGCTGGATATGAACATCTCAGGAACCAAAGAATGATGCAACAGTGAGTTCCCTGGATTTTCATTTTTCCTCATATATCAAAGACTGGGTGGAAGAGAAGTGAGTTAATAAAAAAATCAATTAAGTATAGATTAAACAAATCCCCCCAAAGCCTGCTCCTTGTAGCCAAAGAACCAAGAAAAAGAAAGTCTAGCAAGACAGAAAACTTTTTAAGAAAATAACTGTTCTAGTGCAGTCAACTCTAGAGAAAAAACCACGACCCTACCCCTAATCCCACAAGCAAAGACTGACGAGGAGAGCCTAGATATCCACTCCTCCCCTCAGCCTCCCACTGGGGTGCTATCAGAAAAGGCCAAGATAGAACTGAGATTTTAATCCCCACCAGGAGGTAATACAGTGTGGGGGGCTTGGACATCCAAGTCTGCTGATCAATACGGAGGTGACTTCTATCCCTGGCTCCCCTACGCTGGGCGCAGAGGATGCTTAATGGATACTCCACGCAGGACGTGCAGCAGCACCAGCCCATGGTAACAAGGACACACCACTCTGAGGTGTCAGTGGAAGACAAATCTGGAACAGTCATGAGACACATCTATCCCTCCCAGCCAGAAAGCTATCAGGGGAGTAACACTGCGGAGCCAGATCCCATATTCACCCACAGTAACAATGAGCAGGCCCCCTCAAGTGTCAATGGGGGCTGAGGGGGGAACCTGGACTTTTAACGTGACCTGACACTAATGAGATGGCATCACCCCACTTTTCTTTGCTGGAATAGTCTCAAACAAACCCAGCTAAAACTTACAATTTGAATAAGATCCATAATCTCATAACATCCAAAATTTCCAGATTTCAACAAAAAAACCATTCAGCATTTCCAGAGCCAAGCAGGGAAAGCGGATTCCCTGGTTAGGGAACTAAGATCCCACATGCTGCATGGTGTGGCCAAAATAATAGTAATACAAATGGCCACAAACGTGAAAAGATGCCCAGTTTCACTAACAAAGAAACAAAATGAAATAATATTAAAAAAAAAAAAGAAGAGGCAGAAAAAATAACTTATTCACTGGCAAAAAATGTATGCAACTACACGTGAAACTTACTCCTTGGAAAAAAAGCTATGACAAATCTAGACAGCATATTAAAAAGCAGAGATACCACTCTGCTGACAAAGGTCTGCATAATCAAAGCTATGGTTTTTCCAGTAGTCATGTACAGGTGTGAGAGTTGGATCATAAAGAAGGCCGAGTGCTGAAGATTTGATGCTTTTGAACTGTGGTGCTGGAGAAGACTCTTGAGAGTCCCTTGGACTGCAAGGAGATCCAACCAGTCAATCCTAAAAGAAGTCAACCCTGAATATCGATTGGACAGACTGATGCTAAAGCTCTAATACTTTGGCCACTTG
>SJYX01024804.1:143912-159827 GCA_006410675.1 Oreotragus oreotragus
TCCATCACCATCTCCTGGAGTTCACTCAAAGTCACGTCCATTGAGTCCGTGATGCCTTCCAGCCATCTCACCCTCTGTCATCCCTATCTCCTCCTGCCCCCAATCCCTCCCAGCATCAGAGTCTTTTCCAATGAGTCAACTTTTCGCATGAGGTGGCCAAAGTACTGGAGTTTCAGCTTTAGCATCATTCCTTCCAAAGAATACCCAGGACTGATCTCCTTTAGGATGGACTGGTTGGAGCTCCTTGCAGTCCAAGGGACTCTCAAGAGTCTTCTCCAACACCACAGTTCAAAAGCATCAATTCTTCGGCATTCAGCCTTCTTCACAGTCCAACTCTCGCCTCCATACATGACCACTGGAAAAACCATAGCCTTGACTCAACGGACCTTTGTTGGCAAAGTAATGTCTGCTTTTCAATATGCTATCTAGGTTGGTCATAACTTTTCTTCCAGGGAGAAAGCGTCTTTTAATTTCATGGTTGCAGTGACCATCTACAGTGATTTTGGAGCCCAAAAAGATAAAGTCTGACACTGTTTTCACTGTTTCCCCATCTATTTCTCATGAAGTGATGGGACCAGATGCCATACATTACCTATTTCTAAATATGCAATAAGAAAAAATTAATGATGTGAATGTAAGTTTTAAAAAACAAAGACAATAAAGAGAGAAGTTAAAACATGAGGCTATTAGACACAAATTTTCAAGAACTGAGACCTAACTATGGACAATATATTCAAGGAATTAATGATAAGACTGAGCCTTTTGGTGGGGATTTCAACCCTGTCGGGAGAAGGGAAAGGCTACACACTCCAGTAGTTTGGCCTGGAGAATCCTATGATCTGTACAGTCCATGGGGTCGCAAACAGTTGGACGTGACTGAGTGACTTTCACCTGTATTATTATTTTTAAACTAATTCTTTTTTGGCCATACTGGCAGATACATGGCATCTTAGTTTCCTGACTAGGGATCAAATTAGTGCTCCCTGCATTGGAAGCTCAGTGTCTAAACCAGCGGACCACCAGGAAAGTCTCTCAACCTTGTATTATTTTTACAGAAAAGTCAGATTCACTTTTTTACATAATTTGACATAAAGTGCTATAATTTCAGCAACCACCAGGACAGATCAGACTCAGGAAGACTTAGGCTCTCTCAGAGAAAACAGCCCAGATAATCAAAGACATTAAGTGATGACTCATACTTTGTATCTTTAGATAACTTAGAACAACTCCAAAATAATCATTCTTAATCAACATTTTAAATGTATGGTGGAAAGAATTATTTTCACCTTGTCAAGAAATATTTTCACCTGTTGCTGTTTGGTTAAACAAGTAAGGTAAACAAGATACAATCAGAAGGATGCTTAGTCTGCTTAAAAGTAAATATAGATAAAATAGGTTTCAAAGATGCTGAAATCTATAGAAAGAAACTTCCATTTGCTCAACTTAGTATACTAATTGTATATCATATATGAAAAAAGCAGATGAACTAACTTTATCTTCATGTGCATTGAAAAAAATATTTTAGAAATACTTTGTTTCCAATGGAATTGTTTAACTTTTTAAAACAGTTTAAAAAATACCTTCCACTGTATTTTTTTCTAGATATTAACATTATGCAGTTTCAATTCATGGGCTTCCCAGGTGGCACTAGTTGGTAAAGAACCCAACTGCCAATGAAGGAGATGTAAGAGATGTGGGTTTGATCCTGGGTCGAGAAGATCCCTTGGAGGAGGGCATGTCAACCCACTTCAGAATTCCTCCTGGAGAAGCCCAAGGACAGAGGAGACTGGCAGGCCACAGTCCACAGGGTCACAAAGAGTCGGACACAACTGAAGCAACTTAGCACGCATGCACACATGAGGTTTTAATTCATATAAAACATCTATAAATTTAGAATTAAGTAGAAAGGCCTTCACTACAAAGCTGAAACAGCAGTTATTAGGTATTATGTATTAGTAATAGCAGTCTTTAGGTATTATGCTAAGTTCTCATTCAGAGTATATTATGCATATAATCTTAACCATCTGATCTCCTGATTCTCGGATAAAATATGGTGCAATTTAGAAAGAAAAAATGTTAACTTGTATCTTTCATTCGCTATCAAAAGGCAGGAAAACAGAAAATTGTTTTAGAAGTGCTTGCATCAAAAAACTTTAAAAAAATCAACTATTATATATTGTTTGTATTGATGCTAGAGAAATGAGGTATTATCACCCATGGGGACTTTAATGGGTATTAATTAAAACATTTTATACAGTGGCTTATGTTGGCAATTTTTCTAAACCTCATAATCATTTAAATAATTTCACCTTTTACAACAATAAATTACTGATTATTACAAAGAGAACCATTTAACAGAAATCTGATGTAAAAAACCAGTAATGAACTGTAAAATCTGCTCTTTTGCACCTTGGAACACAGCTGGTTCTAAAACTAAGGCAGTTAAAATAAATCTAGATCATTTTAGCAACAAAATAATGATGTTATCAGTTCATAACCCAAAGAATAAAATAAATATCTATGAATCCATACTTAGGAAAATAAATGACTAATAAATAAATAAATAAATGGGAGAGAAAAGGCAAGTCTTCCTTACCGAAGGATTTCTAACAATAATTATGCTAATAATGAATGAGTACTACAGGCTTAAAATACACTTCCATGTCAGGATCCATATTCTTGGAATATCCATATTCTGAGATGATGTGCATCTCAAACAACCTATACAGAAGTAAAGATGGCTCCCTACGGAAAAGTATTAAATGACTCAAAAAGGAACTCTGGTAATAATAAGGACACAAATATATAAAATCTTTGTGATGAAACTCATGAGTATAAAAAGTTATATTTATAAAAAAAGATTTTTCTACTATTAAAATATCCATACATGCAGAAAATGAAATGATATACAACTGACAACCTTCTCCATCTTTCTAAAAAAGTACACACTCAAGCTGAACCAAAAAAAAAGGTTAAATCCCTTACTTGGAAAATGGAGACAGCTTTGTAGTTTCTTTAAAGTAAAGACAGTGTTTTAGAAATACATTCTGAATAGATATGAGTGAAATTATATAATATCTTGAATTGTATATAAAATTTGGGACAGAAGTGGGAAGAGGCTTGAGTTAAAGTGAGAGTAACCATGAGTTGACAACTGCTGTAGCTAAATGATGTAGACGTGAGGATTCATTAGACTGTTGGCCCTATCTTTGTGCATGCTTAAGTTTTTCAATAATTTAACATTTATATAGTGAGTCTGACTCAAGATCAAACTATAAAGCTACAGTAATGAAAACCAAGACAGTGTGGTATTAATGAAAGAACAGACAAAGAGATTAATGGAACAGAACAGGGAATTTCAAAAAAGGCCTGCATGAATATATATATATAGTTAACTGACTTGTGACAAAGGAGTAAAGGTAATACAATAGAAAAGAAATAGTCTTTTCAACAAATGGTGTTGAACATCAACATGCAAAAAATAATCAATCTAGACACAGACCTACAGCATTTATAAAAATTCACTCAAAAAAGGATTAGAGACAAAGGATTAGAGCAAACCATAAAATTCCAGAATGTAACTAACATAGGAGAAAATCTAGATGACCTTGGTATAGTAATGACTTTTATATAACACCACCAAAGGCACAATCCATGAAAGAAATAACTGATAGACTGAACTTCATTAAAATAAAAACTGTCTGCTTTGTAAAAGCTGTCAAGACAAAGACAAGACAAGGCACAGAGTTGCAAAAATATTTGGAAAAGATATATCTGGTAAAGGGCTCAAACTCAACTACGAGAAAGCTAACAACTCAAATAAAAAATGGGCAAGGGATCTGAAAAGGTAACTCACCAAAAAAGATACATAGTTTCGGGAAGATATATAGATTCGGAAAGAACTGCTGGAGAAGAGACAGGCTAACCACTCCAGTATTCTTGGGCTTCCCCTGTGGCTCAGCTGTAAACAATCCGCCTGCAATGCAGGAGACCTGGGTTCAATCTCTGTGTCAGGAAGACACACCGAGAAGGGAAAGGCTAACCACTCCAGTAGTCTGGCCTGAAGAATTCCACGGACTATAGTCCATGGGGTTGCAAAGAGTCAGACACAACTGAGCGACTTTCAGTTTTCACTTTAAGGCTTAGGAAAAGATGTTCAACATTACATTACATGTAACTAGGGAAATGCAAATTGAAACAACATACTAGCGCACATTTGTTAGGATGGCCAAAATCCAGGATACTGACAACACTAAACGCAAAAAAAGTCTCATTCACTGCCAGTGGGAACACACAACAGTACTGCCACTAGTAAAGAAAATTTGGCAGCTTCTTACAAAATTATATATAACATTATCAAGTGGTTGAGTAATCAGGGGCTTTCCCTGGTAGCTCAGCTGGTAAAGAATATGCCTGCAATATGGGAGACCTGGGTTCGATCCCTGGGTTGGGAAGATTCCCTGGAGGAGGGCATGGCAACCCACTCCACTATTCTTGCCTGGAGAATCCCCGTGGACAGAGGTGCCTGGCAAGCTATAGTCCACAGGGTGGCAAAGTCACATATGACTGAGCAACTAAGCACACACACACACACACACACGAGTAATCAGAGTCCTTGGTTTATGCCAGAACAAGCTGACACAGAAATCTGCACACTTTACCCGTAACTGCCAATTTACAGAGGCAAACAAGATATCCTTCAGCAGGGAAATGGAGGAATAAACTCTAGGGCATCTAGATAATGGAATATTATTTGGTCCTAAAGAGAAATGAGCTAACAGAGACATGAAAAGACACAGAGCATCCTTAAACACATATTAATATTCAAGGAAGTCAATCGAGGAAGGCTACATAGTAGATGATTCTAACCAAATGATACTCTGACAAAGGAAAACAATGGAGGCAATTAAAAAAAAAAAAGTGACTGCCAGGATTTGTAGCAGAAAGAGGAATAAATAAGCAGAATACAGAGGATTTTTAGAACAGTGAAATTATTTTATAAAATATCACAATGGTGGGGTCAGGTCATTAACGATACATTTGTCAAAACCAACAGAAGGGACAACATGAGCAAGCCTTAATGTAAATGGTGGACTTCAGGTTATAGTGATGTATTAACATACGTTCGTCAACCGCAATAAATGTACTACTACTGTGGGGAAAGATGTAGACAGGGAGGTAGGCAGGCATAGGGAGTATAAAGGAACTCCTTGCATTTTTCACCCTATTTTGCTATGAACCTAAGACTGGTTTAAAAATAAATTTAAAACAAATCTTTTAAAAGAATCAGTGAGTTTAATATATCTTATTTCATATGAAAGTAGGTCTCCCTCCACTCATATGTACTTACCACCCCAAATGCTAATATAAAAATCAAAATAAAATTAACTTTTCATCATGCTCTAGAACATTCACTTTCAGTAAGAGAAATGCTGGTTACATTAAATATAAGCTTTATGAAGTTCAAAAAAATTACCTTTTATTTCATAAAGCATATTTCTAGAAAGGCACAGTTTATAAATATTATCATTTATCCTGCCATTTCTTTCTTTAATTACCATAGTGTTGGCAGTAGTCAAGAAAGAGACACTGAGTGTACCTACTTGTCTTCTGAATTCCAAGCAGCCCGCAGGGCACTGCGGCTGCTGCTGCTGCTAAGTCGCTTCAGTCGCGTCCGACTCTGTGCGACCCCAGAGACGGCAGCCCACCAGGCTCCTTCGTCCCTGGAATTCTCCAGGCAAGAACACTGGAGTGGGTTGCCATTTCCTTCTCCAATGCGTAAAAGTGAAAAGTCAAAGTGAAGTCACTCAGTCGTGTCAGACCCTCAGCGCTAGGACCAACTCAAGATCTAAACCAGAACAATACAATGTCTGCGCTCTACCATGGACACAGACGACTACGTAATGCTTAAAAGCTACAGGGGAATAAAAAAAAGCTATCAGGGCACTGTCATGCCACGCGATACTCATAATGGCAAGCTTGAGCTACTTTAACAGAATACCACAGACTGCGTAGCTTAAACAACAGACATTTATTTTTCAGTTTTCTGGTGAGAATCCACTTCTTAGCCTGTAGCTGGCTGCCTTCTCACTACGTCTTCACACGGGCAGAGAAAGAGAAAGGAGGCACGCTCTCCAGTGCCTCTTCTTAGAAAGGCACTATTCCCATGATGAGAACCCCACACTCACAACTTGGCTGAAATCTAATTCCTCCCCAAAGTCCTCACCACCAAATACATCACATTGGGAGTTAAGGATTTCAACACGTGGATTTTGAAGGACATAAACATTCAGTCCATAGACACCACAGCAGTATACTGGAGGGGCATCATGCTCGCAATGGGTCAGAGTTCCCTGACAAGACCAGAGTGAGGAGGTGACTGGCAGTATCATAAATGCTTCATTAAACTATTCAGTATGAATGGCACACATTTGCTTTCTTTTTTAAAGTCTGTCATTTTTCAGTTTAATATTTTTCTCAAAAAAAAAAGTAGCCTCTTTCCCCTCAAATTAGGTCTATATAAAACAATAGAAAACATATATATTCATTTGAAATATTTTTTCCTTCCTCGAGGTAACTGCTATGCTCTTCACTTTATGTTTTTATACCATAGCCCAACCACTACATCACAGGTGGAAGTATGGGTTTGAGGATCATCGAACACTGAATACCCCCCAATACATCACAATTATAGAAACACCTGTGCCCAGCAACTTTGAGTTGAGTCACTCTGAAAATCCAGAGCACTCAATTGCCCACAACACTTCTCATTTTTCATGACGACATGTTCAGCACCAATACTTAAGAGATGCATTTTCAAATGTACTGGTTTCCATATCTTGTTACTGAAAAATCTAAAGAATCTACATAAGGCATTTTCCTGTTACTCTGCAGTAAGATGTACTCATGACACAAGCTGATGCTCACCCTGAGTTCTAAGACATGAGAAAGAGCGGCCCCAGTCATTTGAAAACTAACCAATCTCAATCTCATGACCAGATAAATAAGATAAAGTTTTTTTGTGAAGAATGCCTTTTCAAGTGGTTCTCACTCAATCATTAACTACAAAATAAAATTAAACCCAACTTAGGTAATATTAATCATGACTCCTCACATATTCACTCCCATGCACGTGTGTTCTGTCAGTAAGTCCTAAGTCATATCCACCTCTTTGCAATCCCACGGACTACAGGCCATCAGGCTCCTTTATCCATGGGATTTTCCAGGCTAGAAAACTGGAGTGGGTTGCCATTTCTTCCTCCAGGGGATCTTCCCAACCCAGGGATCAAACCTGCATCTCCTGTGTTTTCTGCATTGGCAGGCAAATTCTTTACCACCGGGCTACCTGAGAAGCCAGATAGATAGATGGATGTAAACACACGTATACATCACTGATTATCAATTTATCTTCAACCAAAACAACTCTTGCAGTATCTCTTACAATACAGTTCTCCTATGCATGAATTTTTCAATTTAGTTCATCTGAAAATGCCTTCATTCCATCTTTATTTTTGAAGAATGCTTTTGTTCAATACAGAAATCTTTGTTGACAGATTTTTCTCTCAACAATGTAAAGATATTCCATCATTTTTTAGACTCCATTGTTTCTTATCAGTGGTCAGTCATAATAATTGTTTCTCTGTATATAATGCATTGTTTAACCTCCATCTCCTTGCATGGTTTTCTCTTTTCCTTTTTATTTCAGAAGTCTGACTATGATGTACAAAGGTATAACTTTTTATTTCTTTGGCCTGGGAATTTGATGTGTTTGTTGGATGTGTACACTTGTTTTTTTTTTTACCTTTAAACTTGAAAATTTTTTTCGCTTTTATTTCTTCAGGTATTATTTCTATTCCATTCACTCTTTCCTCTTATTTGGGGATTTTAATTACAAGGATGTCATTCCATATTGTTCACATAGCCCTGAGACTGTTCACTTTTCTTCATTTGTTTTTCTCTTGGTTCTTCAGAATGAATAATTTCTATTAATCTATCTTCAGGTTTCTCAACATTTTTACAGCCTTTTAAAATCTATCTAGCTCCTTTTTCATTTAACCATTGTGTTTTTCAGCACTAGAATTTCCATTTATTTCTTTATTACAGGGTCTTTATCCTGTTAAGATTGCTCATTTGTTCACTCAATGTATCTATGTTGCCTTTTAATATTTTTGCTATGTGTGTGTGTGTGTGTGTATAAATAAAATAAATGTAGTAATAACTGCATTACTTGTCTGGTAATGGCCTCTTCTTGATGATTATGTTTCTGTTGCCTACTTTTTCTCTTGTTGAGTATTACCAACTACACACTATAAATTCTTCCACATGTTGCATTCCTCTGACATGTATTGATATTTGTTATAGCAGGCACTTTACTGGTTTCAAACTCCAAACTGTCTATCCTAATGTGGCCAGCAAGTGAAATCTCTATTTAGTTCTCAGCCTCAGGTCAGATGTCTTCATACTTTTTCTGTTAAACGTTTCTCATACACCCCTCCACATCCCACTTTTCTCATATTTCTAATTACTTCACATTGGCTAGAACTGTGTTGCATGGCGATTCCTAAACTCATCACCTACAAAGGGAACGTACTTAACATTAACTAGATTAGCTTGGGCTAGGAAGTGACATGGCTTCTGCAAAGACACAGTGCTAAATCCCTGCAGAAAATGTGTCTGCAAGGAAGATCTTTTTGAATAGGAGTGTCTGCTGGAGACAATCAACAGCATCTGCCACATTCTCCCATCCAAGTACTAACCAGGCCCGACCCTGCTTAGCTTCAAAGATCAAATGAGATTGGCGCATTCAGGGTGGTATGGCCGTAGACTGCCACATTCTCTATACCATCTAGACAACAATGCACTAGCAGAATCTGTCTGACATAACCATTTTAGAACTCTGTAGTGTACTGAAGGCTTGTAATTTCCAGGAGAACTGCAGTAATTTTAAGATATGTATCGGAAACTTAAAGTTTGTTAAGTGTTAGTTGCTCAGCTGTGTCCGACTCTTTGCGACCTCATGGACTGTATGTAGCCTGCCAGGCTCCTCTGTCCATGGGATTTCCCAGGCAAGAATACCAGAGAGGGCAGCATTCCCTTCTCTATGGAATCTGCTTGATTGAGGGGTCAAACCCATGTCTCCTGCACTGAAAGCAGACTCTACCATCTGAGCCACCAGGGGATATCAGCTAAATGAAAAACAGAATAGAATAAAATGGACTGTTTAAAATTACTGCATTATTAGATTACATAAAATCATAATTTTCTATGAGATGAATATGCTAAACTACTAATCAGCAAAATCACAAAACTGAAAATTAAATAACAGGATTGTTAGAAGATAAATTCAATATTAATCAGTTATTCCTTTATGCTAGAGTAATAAGACTAACACAGAGAAAATAAATAAGATTAACAAGAAAAATAAAAGAAAACATAGGAAACAAATGGGGTATAGGGTCAAGAAAAAACAATGATATAAATATCCATGACAGAATGTCAAGGAGAAAAGCACAGTGAAAAAAAGGACAGACATGAGAAAAGGGCAGGAGAAGGATTCACATTTCTTAATGTTTTAACCTTTGCATCTCTCTTCCTAAAATTCATTTATTAATAGTACACGTTCCAAGTCATAAAATACTTTTAATACTGTGAACATTTGGGGGCTCCAAGGTAAATATGGTGAGAGAAAGACAGAAAATAAGACTTTTCCCAAATATAAATAATATGAGGGAAAAATATTAAAACTAGAAAAAAATCAGTCAGTAGAAAGAAACAAGAAGAGGGTCACAAACTACTGGCATAAACTTTTTTAAAGTTTTTTAAAAAGACAAGACCCTACAAAAACACATTCTTCACTTCTTGAGACTGTTGATTAAGGACCCTTGCCTCTCAATTTGGACAGAAGAAAACTGAGGGGTTTTTCTTATCTTTTCATTCTACTGAGGGTAACGTAAAGTCATGAGGGAGATTCGCAGTGGAAGTAAGCGGTAAGGAGAAGCAGGTGGGAAGGTAAACAGTAAACCCAGCACTCCCTAAAAGAACTAATACCAATAGAACAGTCCAATAACACTGTCCAATAGAAACTTCTGTGATAAAGGAAACATTTTCTATTACACTATTGAATACCAGCCTCATATGAGTACTGAACACTTGATGTGAGTCCAGTGCAACCGAGGAAGTGATTTTCAATTTAAGTTAATTTAAACAGCCACATATAGCTAGTAGTGACGGTATCAGACAGCAGAATTCTTGGGTTAAACGATAATAACAACTTACAGGCCAAGAGCATTTCTTGAAAGGAATATACTGGGTGATATCAATGATAGTATGGATCATTTAAGAAAGTTCCAAAATAAGTGCTCAATCTTCCTAAAAATGACATTAATCTCTGTTGAGACTGAATTTACTATCTAACAAGTTATTCCTTTCCCAAAATGCCATAAGGTACAAAAACAAAGAAAAAGGCATAATCCTTTATGCTAGAGTAATAAGCACACAATAATAAGTAATAATCCCTTATGATTCATACAGTGGAAGTGAGAAATAGATTTAAGGGACTAGATCTGACAGAGGGCCTGAAGAATTATGGATGGAGGTTTGTGACATTGCACCAGAGACAAGGATCAAGACCATCCCCAAGAAAAAGAAATGCAAAAAAGCAAAATGGCTATCTGAGGAGGCTTTACAAATAGCTGTGAAAAGAAGGGAAGCGAAAGGCAAAGGAGAAAAGGAAAGATATACCCATTTGAATGCAGGGTTTCAAAGAATAGCAAGGAGAGATAAGAAAGCCTTCCTTAGCGATCAATGCAAAGAAATAGAGGAAAACAAAAGAATGGAAAAGAATAGAGATTTCTTCAAGAAAATTAGAGATACCAAAGGAACATTTCATGCAAAGATGGGCTCAATAAAAGGATAGAAAAGGTATGGACCTAACAGAAGCAGAAGATATTAAGAAGAGGTGGCAAAAATACACAGAACTATACAAAAAAGATCTTCATGACCCAGATAATCACAATGGTGTGATCACTCACCTAGAGCCAGACATCCTGGAATGTGAAGTCAAGTGGGCCTTAGGAAGCATCACTATGAACAAAGCTAGTGGAGGTGATGGAATTCCAGTTGAGCTGTTTCAAATCCTGGAAGATGATGCTGTGGAAGTGCTGCACTCAATATGCCAGCAAACTTGGAAAACTCAGCAGTGGCCACAGGACTGGAAAGGGTCGGTTTTCATTCCAATCCCAAAGAAAGGCAATGCCAAAGAATGCTCAAACTACTGCATAATTGCACTCATCTCACACGCTAGTAAAGTAATGCTCAAAATTCTCCAAGCCAGGCTTCTACAATACATGAACCGTGAACTCCCTGATGTTCAAGCTGGTTTTAGAACAGGCAGAGGAACCAGAGATCAAATTGCCAACATCTGCTGGATCATGGAAAAAGCAAGAGAGTTCTAGAAAAACATCTATTTCTGCTTTATTGACTATGGCAAAGCCTTTGACTGTGTGTATCACAATCAACTGTGGAAAATTCTGAAAGAGATGGGAATACCAGACCACCTGACCTGCCTCTTGAGAAACCTGTATGCAGGTCAAGAAAGCAACAGTTAGAACTGGACATGGAACAACAGACTGGTTCCAAATAGGAGAAGGAGTACATCAAGGCTGTATATTGTCACCCTACTTATTTAACTTATATGCAGAGTACATCATAAGAAACGCTGGGCTGGATGAAGCACAAGCTGGAATCAAAATTGCTGGGAGAAATATCTATAACTTCAGATATGCAGATGATACCACCCTTATGACAGAAAGTGAAGAAGAACTAAAGAGCCTCTGGATGGAAGTCAAAGTGGAGAGTGAAAAAGTTGGCTTAAAGCTCAACACTCAGAAAACTAAGGTCATGGCATCCAGTCCCATCACTTCATGGCAATAGATGGGGAAACAGTGGCAACAGTGGCTGACTTTATCTTTCGGGGCTCCAAAATCACTACAGATGGTGATTGCAGCCGTGAAATTAAAAGACGCTTATTCCTTGGAAGGAAAGTTATGACCAACCTAAACAGCATATTAAAAAGCAGAGACATTACTTTGTCAACAAAGGTCCATCTATTCAAGGGTATGGTTTTTCCAGTAGTCATGTATGGATGTGAGAGTAGGACTATAAAAGCTGAGCGCAGAAGAACTGATGCTTTTGAACTGTGGTGTTGGAGAAGATTCTTGAGAGTCCCTTGGACTGCAAGGATATCCAACCAGTCCATCCTAAAGGAGATCAGTCCTGGGTGTTCACTGGTAGGACTGATGCTGAAGCTGAAACTCCAATACTTTTGCCACCTGATGGGAGGAGATGACTCATTTGAAAAGACCCTGATGCTGGGAAAGATTGAGGGCAGGAGGAAAAGGGGACGACAGAGGATCAGATAGTTGGATGGCATCACTGACTCAATGGACATGGGTTTGGGTGGACTCCGGGAATTGGTGATGGACAGGGAGGCCTGGCGTGCTGTGGTTCATGGGGTTGCGAAGAGTTGGACACGACTGAGTGACTGAACTGAATAAGCACATGATAAAATAACGCAGTCAGCCTGAAACTGAGAGGAAGAGACAGATGGTCTTTGGATATGGTGGGACAGAATGAAGAAGTCACACTATATCAGAATGAACAAAATGTCTGTAAGCACTTCCCACGTAGCTCCAACAGGAGAAGAGCATAATTACTGTGCAATACATTCATGGCACAAAAGGAAAAAAGTACAAAAGACAAATTATTCTGTAAAAAAATTCTTCATATATCAAAAGAAAATCTCTAGCAAGTTAGTAAGAATGTGAACTCAAAAAAAAAAAACGAAACTCACATATTCAAATCACAGAATAAAGGAAAGACTGAAACCTGAGTAAACTTAAAAATGAAAGCAGTATCATTACCAAATTAAGTAAAAATTTTAAGTAACAGACTTTCAGGTCACTGAAAATCAAATTAGTAACACACAAAAGAATGGAGATGTATGAATGCAAATAAAAAGGCAAACATCAAAGCAATTATTTATAGAGGTGACAGACACAGCAGACAAAAGATTATAAAATAGAAAAATTTGTATTCCTGAAGCATAAAATTGACAAGGAGTAGGAAAAGAAGTTTGACCATCAAATTAAAAAACTGAAACATAAAAAGACAATTCCCTAAAATACAGGAAGAAGTGAATATACAGATCATATAGAATGATCCACACCTAAGATACAAGCTTGCTAATCCTCTAAATATTTTAAGAAAAATAAACAAGCAAAAAAAAATCTTTTTGAGGATTCAAACAAACAAACAAATAAAACAGATTTACCTCCAGAAAAGAAAAATCTGTGACTACAGAGCTCTCAGAAAATGTGACCCAACAGTATTACATCTGGCCAAGAAGTCAAGCGAAAAGTAGCAAGATATTTCAAACACAGAAGACGTAAGAGAAGACTGACCCAAGAGTCCAGTCAAAATATCAAGTGTGACAGCACTACTGCAAAATCTTGCAATGTTATCTCCGTCTACCCATTCTTAAGAAGGGACTGGAGGATGTGCTCAGCTCCGGAAGACCAAAAGAGAAGACAGTACAGACAGGAAGGCCTAAGAAATAGAGGATTTAACACAGAAGAGAGAAGAAATTAAGTTCCAGAACAACAGCTGTGTAGCAAGCCTAGAAAGCAATCAGATTAGAACAGGAGGCTACAGAGCCTCCAGGACGCCTCCTGGAAGAGTATGAAGTTATTGGAATACTAGATATACGACAACGGTACTGACTAGAATGTGTTCAACTATATGTAACAGAAATATCAAGTTACCCATACTGAAAACTTTTTTTTTTTTTCCCAAAATTCTAGAGTGTGGCTTCATCTTCATGCCTGCCAAATGGCTGCACCTGTATTCATCACACATACATTCCAAGAAGGAACAATGAAAAAAAGGCAAAGGGTAAAATAAATACACCAAGTAAGTCTGCCAGGAAAACAATGGCTTTCCTAGACTCTCAGCCAGAATATCTCCACAACTATTTCAATTCCTCCAACTGGTTCATAGAGCCATTTCTTGACTCCAAGGGAGTTTGAGAGGAAGCTGGTTATTTTAACTGGATATATTGCTACTCTGAACAAAATCAGGANTGGCTTTCCTAGACTCTCAGCCAGAATATCTCCACAACTATTTCAATTCCTCCAACTGGTTCATAGAGCCATTTCTTGACTCCAAGGGAGTTTGAGAGGAAGCTGGTTATTTTAACTGGATATATTGCTACTCTGAACAAAATCAGGATTCTTTTATTTAGAAAGTGAGGTTGGAGAGTTGATATTTGGTAGGCAACTGGTAGAATCTCAACAACTGCATATAAAATAATATTTGGAGACAATTTAATTTTCTGATGGAGAATGTGGTGTGCTTTGTAATAGTGACATGATAAACTAGGCAATTTCAATTCCAGAAGGGAGTGCCAAAGAACATTCAAACTACCAGAAATTGCACTCATTTCACATGCTGGCACCACATATATGAATTATATGTAAAGATATATTTAATGTATATACATAATACATATCTTTATAGTATATATAATATACACACTATATATATCTTTATATATAATACATATAGCACCATATATATATCTCACCATATATATATCTCACCATATATAGCACCATATATATAGATATATAGATGTATATATAACTTAGAAATGGAGAAAGTTAAATGCACACAAATATGAAAAGGCCTAAAAGAATTTGAAATAGCTGATACAGGCATGGGAAAAAGTGGGATAGGAAATATTGTTTCTTGTAAGCCCTGCAGTACTCTTTTAACCATACACGTTACTTGAATAAATTTTAAATGTTTCTTTAGAAAAGAAACTATGTACATTTTAAAAAGCCAAACAAAAATAAACTATAAACAACAAAAAAAATAAGTAATCTTTAAGATAAATGCTCCATAACCAATGAAGGGAGAGACAGAGACCTCATTTCAATATCAGCACGTGGTCCATAGTTTCCCATTAAAATGCACACTGAACCCTTCCTTCCTCAATAGTTGTCTGAAAGAGTGAGCAAAAAACTTTAAATGTGTGTTGTAAAGCATGGATTCTACCCCAAGTCTTCAAGCTTTTGTTTCTTAAAAAATCCACAGGATACCAAGTAAGATTCAAATACAGCCCACTAGTAAAACAAAATACAAAATTTATTTTACAAAGAAAATTAACCTGTAAAGAAAGTTTAAAAAATAATCTCTGACATTCAGGTTCCTCTAAAACAGGAGCTAGATGTGGAGTTTTGAATTTTCCCCCCAAATACCTTCATTCTTGCAGAAAATTGCTAATCAAGAAGCATGTACATGAACTTTGTGTTCTGATGAGTTCTTATTTTATAGTTACCCTTGAAAAACTTAAGAAACCTATCTTAAAAATACTTTAAACAAAACTGTAAACTTGGAACTTTCTTACACCTATATAAGGTTTTACAACTAAAGTACAGATATAATGGGAGGAAGAAAAGTAAAATTATCACTTCGAATTTCAAACTGGAATATGTATTTCCACCAGAATTTATTATCTGGAATCATATACTAAAAAGTAACTGTGAGCAACAGAATTTTAAGTTCTAAACTAGTGAAGTAAAATATTTTGATAATTATTGCAAAAACCATCATCATCTCCTAGAGAAAGTTCATCTTTAAATTCACAAAATTAAAGACATTCTTATCAGGCCCAGTGACATGAGTTTCACTCCAGTCTGTAACTAATGCCAAAAATCTTTTTTAAAAAAATCACTGTCAAAATTTACTTGGTGCTTTATAACATTTATTTTTAAAAATCTATTACTTCTACAAAAGCAATTTTAGAGACTCACATCATTTATACTTTCACTATTCTCCTACAATAAGCTTGAACGC
>SJYX01024805.1:15281-60540 GCA_006410675.1 Oreotragus oreotragus
CTTGGAAGAAAAGTTATGACCAACCTGGATAGTATATTCAAAAGCAGAGACATTACTTTGCCGACTAAGGTCCGCCTAGTCAAGGCTATGGTTTTTCCTGTGGTCATGTATGGATGTGAAAGTTGGACTGTGAAGAAAGCTGAGCACCGAAGAATTGATGCTTTTGAACTGTGGTGTTGGAGAAGACTCTTGAGAGTCCCTTGGACTGCAAGGAGATCCAACCAGTCCATTCTGAAGGAGATCAACCCTGGGATTTCTTTGGAGGGAATGATGCTAAAGCTGAAACTCCAGTACTTTGGTCACCTCATGCGAAGAGTTGACTCATTGGAAATGACTATGATGCTGGGAGGGATTGGGGGCACGAGGAGAAGGGGACGACCGAGGATGAGATGGCTGGATGGCATCACTGACTCGATGGACGTCAGTCTGAGTGAACTCCGGGAGATGGTGATGGACAGGGAGGCCTGGCGTGCTGCGATTCATGGGGTCGCAAAGAGTCGGACACGACTGAGCGACTGAACTGAACTGATACACACACACACATATATAGACATAAATATGCATATATAAACATGTATCAGCTAAAATAAATATAAATACATATCTATACAGATACCTAACCATCTATCTATATATAAATCATCTGATTTTTAGTAATCACTTTGGAAGTATTGTTGGTGTGCACATGTATAGAATATAAACATGTATATTCTTAACAAACTTATAAGACAAGTACTCATTTTAGCCTCTGTTTCCAAGTGTTAAAATCAAGTCACAGAAAGTTAAATAACTTGCCAAGATCATACAACTACCAAATATTCTTTTACATTCCTACCAACAACGTGTAAAGTGTTCATATTTCTCTACAACCTTACTAACACCTACCTTTTGCTTTTTTGATAATAATCATCCTAACAGTTATGAGGTGATGGCTCATTGTAGCTTTGATTTGTATTTCCCTGATGATTAGTGTTTTGAGGACGTTTTCATATAACTGTTGGCCATTTGTGAGTCTTCTTTGGAGAAATGTCTAATTGTGTCACTAGACCTTTTTAAAATCAGGTTGCCTTGGGATTTTTTGTTTTTTTGCTATTGAATTGTAGGATTTCCTTATACATTTTGGATACTTAAAACTTATCAGATATATAATCTGCAGATATTTCTTCCCATCCCTTAGGTGGTCTTTTATCCTGCTCATTATATTTCCTGAGCAAAAGCTTTTGAATTTGATGCAGTCTCTCTTGTCTACTTTTTGTTTATGCCTTTGGTTTCCTATCAATTAGATCATTGTCAGAACCAATATCATGATGATTTTCCCCCTGTATTTTCTGCTAGATTGTTACAATTTTAGATCTTATGCTTAAGTATTCATTCAATTTTGAGTGTATTTTGTGTATGGTATAAGATAGGCATCCAATTTCATTCTTTGGCCTGTGAATATGCAATTTACCATTACTGTTTGTTGAAGAGACTATCATTTTCCCACTGTGTATTCTTGGCACCTTTATTAAGATACACTGACTATATATTTATGAGTATTTCTGGGCTGTATATTCTATTCCACTGATCTGTTGGTCTAAGTTTAGGCTAGTTCAATACTATTTTAATTACTGTAGCTTTGCAATGTATTTTGAAATCAGGAAATATAACATCTCCAGCTTTATTCATTTTTCTCAAGATCACTTTGGCTCTTCTGTCTTTTGTGGTTCCACATGAATTTTAAGGTTGTTTTTTCTATTTCTATAAAATATGTATTTGAGATTTCTTAAAAGATGCCATTTTGATGGGAGTAGCATTGAATCTGTAAATCACTTTTGTTGCGTATATGCATACAATTGAATATCAATCAATCTTAAAAGAAAAGAAAGTCGTATCATTTGCAACAACATAGATGTATCTGGAAAACATTATGTTAAAAGTGAAATAAATCACAGAAGGAGAGATACTGCTTGGCTCTTGTATGAGGCATCTAAATGTCAAACTTACAGAAGCAAACAAGAGAATGGTGGTGGGTGGGGGAGGGAGGACATGGAGAGTTGTTCACTGGGTGTAAAGTTAGACAAGATGAGTAAGTTCTAAAGTGCCAATAGTTAAAATGTAGTAATGTGCATTAAGAATTTTCAAAAGTTTGTTGTGATCTATATAGTCAAAGGCTTTGGGATAGTCAATAAAGTAGATGTTTTTCTGGAACTCTCTCACTTTTTTGATGATCCAGCAGATATTGTCAATTTGATCTCTGGTTCCTCTGCCTTTCCTAAAACCAGCTTGAACATCTGGAAGTTCACGGTTCCCATAATGTTGAAGCCTGGCTTGGAGAATTTTGAGCATTACTTTACTAGCATGTGAGATGTGTGCAATTGTGTGCATTTGAGCATTCTTTGCCATTGCCTTTCTTTGAGACTGGAATGAAAACTGACCTTTTCTATTGCTGTGGCCACTGTTGAGTTTTACAAATTCACTGGCATATTGAGTGCAGCACTTTCACAGCATCATCTTTTAGGATTTGAAATAGCTCAACTGGAATTCCATTACCTCCAATGGAAATGGTGACAGACTTTATTTTTGGGGGTTGCAAAATCACTGCAGATGGTGACTGCAGCCATGAAATTAAAAGACATTTTATTCTTGGGAGAAAAGTTATGATCAACCTAGATAGCATATTAAAAAGCAGAGGCATTACTTTGCCAACAAAGGTCCATATAGTCAAGGCTATGGTTTTTCCAGTGGTCATGTATGGATGTGAGAGTTGGACTATAAAGAAAGCTGAGTACTGAAGAACTGATGCTTTTGAACTGTGGTGTTGGACAAGGCTCTTGAGAGTCCCTTGGACTGCAAGGAGATCCAACCAGTCTATCCAAAGAAATCCAATTCTGAATATTCATTGGAAGGACTGATGCTGAAGCTGAAACTCCAATACTTTGGCTACCTGATGTGAAGAACTGACTCACTAGAAAAGACCCTGATACTGGGAAAGATTGAAGGTGGGAGGAGAGGGGATGACAAAGGATGAGATGGTTTTATATGTGAGCATATACCAAGTATATGAAAAATAATTAGGAAATAAAACATGAAATTAATAATTGTAGATACCTCTGGAGGCATTATGTTAAAGAGTGGAAAGAAATATTTTCAACATATGTTTATCTTAATTCTACCACAAATAAAATGTTTCCACAAATAAATTATAATGCTTAAAATGTATAAAGACATTCATGCTATTTATTTCATGGATCTCTTTCTTTAGAAATGAGCCAGACAATTCAGTGGAGTTTTCTTTTGCTTACACAGGCTAGTCGAATATTTTAGAGAATATAAAGCTACATACATTCACAAAGGTCTAATGTTGGATTTTGAGATTAAGTTAAGGGAGAAAACACTCACTGGCATTCTAATTCAGATTCCTCATTAAGCAATTTAAGTAATTCTTACAAAGTAGTTGAAGACTGAAGTATCTTTTACCAAAATGTGCTTTACCTATTTAAACTGAATTAAATCCCAGCATTTTTCTTTTTCTGTTTTTTTTTCCTGAACTGGTCAGAGTAATGCCTGAATTGTCTTCACTGACTTTGATTAGCTCCCATTTGCTTTTGATTTCTATCTCTAAGAAGTGTGATATTTCCTTCTGTTTATACTCCAAGTCTTATTTCACAGCCTGCTAGAACAGAAAGAAATGTTAATCACTTCTCCCCAGGCCCAAAATAGAACAGCTAACCTACAGGATCTGATCTTTACCTCTAAACAACAAATTAATTCTCTCAGATCTTTTCTCCCAAGACATATACCTTAACATTGCGCCTCACTGAACTCTGTGGTTTTACAAAAACATCACTGAACTCCTAGACCCAGAAGGAGTTGTGGGAGCAAGGAAGTAACTATTTACCTCTGTACTCAAAGCGCTCATCCTTGATCTGCTTCTGAGCTTGTGTTCTGATGCACATTTTTCATTTTCTTAAAGATAAAAACAAGAAAAACTTCCTCTCAAATCCTCTCCCACTGATACTCCAGAATTTATTTTGCTTGGTATAAAATACATTGCATGGAGAGCTGTGCTCTTCAATTGAGCTTATCTTTAAGGTCTTTCAAAACAACCCCTTGGGTCATGTGAGCAAAGACTCTTGAGCCAGTGCTCTTTGAACTAGCATCTCAACTGTGACAGAGAGCATCCACAGCAACACTGCTTGTGGAGTCAAATAAATAAATGTATGTCAGTTTCCCCAACTTGAGAAGAGAATCAGAACAAGGTCAAAGGATGAGAGGAGAGGTGCTGGAGGCAGGTTGCCTGGCTTTGAATCCTGGTTCCCACCTTTCCTACCTTTTTGATTTTAGAGAAGTACCTAAAGATACTGCTTTCTCTATTGTAAAATGAAGATTTACAAAGAGATATGGATAGACCTAGAGACTGTCATATAGAGTAAAGCAAATCAGAAAAAGAAATATCATATGTTAACACATATATGTGGAATCTAGACAACTAGGATAGATGATCTATTTATAAAACAGAAATAGACACAGATGTAGAGAACAAACGCATGGCCACCACGGTGGGGGGTCGGGAAGGGCAGCTGGATGAATTTGGAGACTGAGATTGACATATACACACTATTGATAACATTGTATAAAATAGATAACTAAAGAGAACTAAGGGGTATAGTTCAGAGAATGCTACTCAGTGTTCTGTGGTGACCTAAATGGGAAAGAATCCAAAAAAAAAGAAGATACATGTATAGCTGATCCACTTTGCTGTACAGTAGAAACTAACACAATATTGTAAACTTGGCTTCCCAGGTGGTGCTAGTGTTACAGAACCCACCTGTCAATGCAGAAGATGCCTTGTAAGAGGTGTGGGGTCTATCCCTGGGTCAAGAAGATCCCCTGGAAGAGAGCCTGGCAACCCACTCTAGTATTCTTGCCTGAAGGATCCCGTGGGCAGAGGAGCCTGGTTGGCTACAGTCACGTGAACACTCAGTCGTGTCTGACTCTGTTGACCCCATAGACTGTAACCCACCAGGCTCCTCTGCCCATGGGATCCAGGCAAGAATACTGGAGTAGATTATGAGACTCTCCTCCAGGGGAATCTTCCCCACCCAGGGATCGAAGCTGGGTCTCCTGCATTGCCAGCAGAATCTTTATCCTCTGGACCACCAGGGAAGCCCAATGCAACTATACTCCAATAAAAATTTTTAAAAGGGAAGAGGGGGCAGCACCTCCTTCACAGCCTTGTTGTAAGCATTAAATGAGAAGATCTACCTGAAGCTTTCAGAAGCATGCATGACACAGACTCTCAGGATTGTTATCTTGGTATTAGCATTTAAGTGCTTCAGGCAGTTTTTAAAGCAGGACTGTTTCATATGTTTAAATTCCAACCCCCACTACCTCAAAACGTAAGCTGATTGGTGAAGTGAAGTGAACTCGCTCAGTCATGTCCAACTCTTTGCGACCCAATGGACTATAGCCTATCAGGCTCCTCCATCCATGGGATTTTTCAGGCAAGGGTGCTGGAGTGGATTGCCATTTCCTTTTCCAAGGGATCTTCCCAACCCAGGAATCGAACCTGGGTCTCCTGCATTGCAGGCAGACGCTTTACCATCTGAGCCAACCTGATTGGTAGACAAGGTCCTTATAGAGGTTATTAAGTTAAACAAGGTCATAGCATAAGGCCCTAATCCAACAGGACTAGTGGCCTCACAGGAACAGAAAGAGAAAAGGTCATGTCAGGGCACAGGGAGATTGTGGCTGCCTGCCAGACAAGGAGAGAGGCTCCAGGAGAAAACAAACCTGTTCACACTATGATCTTGGGCCTCAAGCCTCCAGAACTGTGAGAAAATGAATGTTTTTTGTGTTAGTATTTAGTATAGTGTTAGTTGCTCAGTTGTGTCCAACTCTTTGTGACCCCATGAACTGTAGCCCACCAGACTTCTCTGTCCAAGGAATTTGCCAGGCAGGAATATTGGAGTGGCTTGCCATGCCCTTCTCCAGGGGATCTTCCTCTGCAGGGATCAAACCCAGGTCTCCTCCATTGCAGGCAGATTCTTTACCACCTGAGTGTTGTGGCAGCCTCAGCAAACTGAAACAAAGACACATGTGCCAGTTGATTTCCTGCCTTATTATACTTGTGTTCTGTGCTAAAACACAGCCTCTCTTTTCCAGTTCTAACCATCTAATGGAGAGAAAGTGACCCAAAAAATGGCATTATATGCTGGTAGAGGCAGAGAAAAATAAACAGGTTTAGGTATTTTAGCCTTTAAAAGAAAAGTAACAACTAAACAAGAGAAATCCAAGGCTCAGACACTGAATCATGGAAAACAAAAACAACACCTGATTTAATATCATGCTGGAATTATTTTTATTTCACAAATTGTAGTCATAATTTAAAGACCACAATAACTTTTATCAATGTATTTGTAACTTGACCATCATATTCATCATCCCTTTTGAATCATGGTATATAGAAAGTTTTAGTAAGATATAAAATTCTAGCTTAAAATCATTTCCTCTTGTTATTTAAAAAATACTCTATTGGTGTACAACAATGGGAATGACATTAATGTCACTGCTTGTGGAGTCAAATAAATAAATGTATGTCAGTTTCCCCAACTTGAGAAGAGAATCAGAACAAGGTCAAAGGATGAGAGGAGAGGTGCTGGAGGCAGGTTGCCTGGCTTTGAATCCTGGTTCCCACCTTTCCTACCTTTTTGATTTTAGAGAAGTACCTAAAGATACTGCTTTCTCTATTGTAAAATGAAGATTTACAAAGAGATATGGATAGACCTAGAGACTGTCATATAGAGTAAAGCAAATCAGAAAAAGAAATATCATATGTTAACACATATATGTGGAATCTAGACAACTAGGATAGATGATCTATTTATAAAACAGAAATAGACACAGATGTAGAGAACAAACGCATGGCCACCACGGTGGGGGGTCGGGAAGGGCAGCTGGATGAATTTGGAGACTGAGATTGACATATACACACTATTGATAACATTGTATAAAATAGATAACTAAAGAGAACTAAGGGGTATAGTTCAGAGAATGCTACTCAGTGTTCTGTGGTGACCTAAATGGGAAAGAATCCAAAAAAAAAGAAGATACATGTATAGCTGATCCACTTTGCTGTACAGTAGAAACTAACACAATATTGTAAACTTGGCTTCCCAGGTGGTGCTAGTGTTAAAGAACCCACCTGTCAATGCAGAAGATGCCTTGTAAGAGGTGTGGGGTCTATCCCTGGGTCAAGAAGATCCCCTGGAAGAGAGCCTGGCAACCCACTCTAGTATTCTTGCCTGAAGGATCCCGTGGGCAGAGGAGCCTGGTTGGCTACAGTCACGTGAACACTCAGTCGTGTCTGACTCTGTTGACCCCATAGACTGTAACCCACCAGGCTCCTCTGCCCATGGGATCCAGGCAAGAATACTGGAGTAGATTATGAGACTCTCCTCCAGGGGAATCTTCCCCACCCAGGGATCGAAGCTGGGTCTCCTGCATTGCCAGCAGAATCTTTATCCTCTGGACCACCAGGGAAGCCCAATGCAACTATACTCCAATAAAAATTTTTAAAAGGGAAGAGGGGGCAGCACCTCCTTCACAGCCTTGTTGTAAGCATTAAATGAGAAGATCTACCTGAAGCTTTCAGAAGCATGCATGACACAGACTCTCAGGATTGTTATCTTGGTATTAGCATTTAAGTGCTTCAGGCAGTTTTTAAAGCAGGACTGTTTCATATGTTTAAATTCCAACCCCCACTACCTCAAAACGTAAGCTGATTGGTGAAGTGAAGTGAACTCGCTCAGTTATGTCCAACTCTTTGCGACCCAATGGACTATAGCCTATCAGGCTCCTCCATCCATGGGATTTTTCAGGCAAGAGTGCTGGAGTGGATTGCCATTTCCTTTTCCAAGGGATCTTCCCAACCCAGGAATCGAACCTGGGTCTCCCGCATTGCAAGCAGACGCTTTACCATCTGAGCCAACCTGATTGGTAGACAAGGTCCTTATAGAGGTTATTAAGTTAAACAAGGTCATAGCATAAGGCCCTAATCCAACAGGACTAGTGGCCTCACAGGAACAGAAAGAGAAAAGGTCATGTCAGGGCACAGGGAGATTGTGGCTGCCTGCCAGACAAGGAGAGAGGCTCCAGGAGAAAACAAACCTGTTCACACTATGATCTTGGGCCTCAAGCCTCCAGAACTGTGAGAAAATGAATGTTTTTTGTGTTAGTATTTAGTATAGTGTTAGTTGCTCAGTTGTGTCCAACTCTTTGTGACCCCATGAACTGTAGCCCACCAGACTCCTCTGTCCAAGGAATTTGCCAGGCAGGAATATTGGAGTGGCTTGCCATGCCCTTCTCCAGGGGATCTTCCTCTGCAGGGATCAAACCCAGGTCTCCTCCATTGCAGGCAGATTCTTTACCACCTGAGTGTTGTGGCAGCCTCAGCAAACTGAAACAAAGACACATGTGCCAGTTGATTTCCTGCCTTATTATACTTGTGTTCTGTGCTAAAACACAGCCTCTCTTTTCCAGTTCTAACCATCTAATGGAGAGAAAGTGACCCAAAAAATGGCATTATATGCTGGTAGAGGCAGAGAAAAATAAACAGGTTTAGGTATTTTAGCCTTTAAAAGAAAAGTAACAACTAAACAAGAGAAATCCAAGGCTCAGACACTGAATCATGGAAAACAAAAACAACACCTGATTTAATATCATGCTGGAATTATTTTTATTTCACAAATTGTAGTCATAATTTAAAGACCACAATAACTTTTATCAATGTATTTGTAACTTGACCATCATATTCATCATCCCTTTTGAATCATGGTATATAGAAAGTTTTAGTAAGATATAAAATTCTAGCTTAAAATCATTTCCTCTTGTTATTTAAAAAATACTCTATTGGTGTACAACAATGGGAATGACATTAATGTCACTGAACTGTACATCTAAAAGTGGTTAAATGGTAAATTTTGTTATGTACATTTTACCACAATAAAAACGACTCTATTTTATTCTAATATCTAGTAATGTTTTGAGAAATCTGATTCCAATCATTTTTTTTCCTTTAGTAGATAACATTTTTTCTTTTTCTGTTTTTAAATCTCTATGGCAGGACTTTCTCTGATTCTGTGAAAACATCTGGAATTCTTTATTTTTTATATTATTGAATTTTATTATAGTGTCTGGTTTAAGTAATTCAGTATGTTTCTTCAAAATGAAGTCGTCTATCTTTAACTCTGCAAAATTTATCACTATTACTTCAAATATTTCTTGGTCACTTCTACATATATCTTTCACATTTCATAGCTCCCCAATAGATTTTTCCAGTTTATCTTTTCTTGTTATATCTGAAAAAATTCTCCAACCTTACCTTCTAGCTCACTAATTCACTATTTAGCTGAATCCATTATTTTACTGCTCTTGGTCGTATCATTTATTTCAACTATTATGTTTTCTTATCTACTACTTCTACTTGTTTTTTCATAGTTTCTCATGCTTTCACAGTCCAGTTGTCTTCCCCATTTCTGTAAAACTATTTATCTTCCTTAGTGCAAATTTTTGTTAATTCCATCACAATTGGTATATATTGCCCAGCTCATTGTCTCTCTTATGAAGATATTGTTCCTTCCCAGATGTGCAGTTATTGCAGCTTATAAGCTCATGTTCTATGTGAAGTTTAGCTGCCCTGTCCAGTAGTATATGCTAGGGAAAGGCTATGTCCCCTGCTTTTTTCAGTCCCATTGGGTCTAAGCAGAGGAGAAGGGGAAAGCCTCAGATATCACAAAGAATGCACCACAGAACAACTGCTGACCACAGGCTCTGTGGCCACAGCTCCTGGCAACTTACCCGGTCAGTATTTACTCTAAAACTCTTTGGAAGAAGCAGTGTTAGCAGCGGAAAGACTAGGTTGTAATCCATAAGCCATGATGTGCTTACAAGAGGAGAAGGGTAGAGGAGATCTGATCAGTAGGTCCTATTTTCATTATAGCTTCAGGTCAGCAGTACCTATACACTGATGCTACTCTAGGCCAACTGCAGATGTTACTGTTGTATTCTGCCCTGATGGGGAAGGCTCCCCAATTCCATAAGGGGAGAAGGAAAGAACAAAATTTTAAACGTTTTCTTCCATCCTGTTCTCACTCTTGCCCCAGCGGCTTTCATCCCAGAAGTACCTAAATGTCCCTTCACAATACAAGCCAACTCAGGATGGTCTTCTGTCACGACTACAGCTTTCTATTTTGAAGTTTGTTCCTGAAAGATTTGTTTTCCTATAACACTTCTATACTTTTTTTCAGGTTAATTTCCATGCAGGAGTGAGGATAGCAACCCTAGCTTGTTCCTTCTCTGAGCAGAAATCAAAATTTGTGTATTCCAACTCCATACTTAAATAATTACATAAACCTAAAATATGCATTTGTTCATACTTAGCATAAAAGTACCTCAGGATTTAAATGTGTTTATGCCTATGCATACATATATTATATAAATGGCCTGCTTAATTCACTGCATATGTGCTAGTATCTCATCCTTTCAATATAAATATTTTGACCAACCAGGGAGTACTCTCAGGTTTTTCATTCCAAAAGCAAGAAAATTAAATCCCAAAGCAATAATAAACAATTACATCTAAATAGAATAGTACAGATTCACAGAGAAATCAATAATAGTGTTCAAGAATCATAGCTCTCCCTCCCTATAAAAATGATAAGAAAGTGGCTATTTGCATATTTCAAGGAAATGAAGGGAGACTGTAATGAGTAAAAATAAGATGAGATAAAGAAGGAACTCATAGGGGCTTTAAATTAGAAAGCAAAAGTGTAAGCCTATGCAAATTCCAGCAATTTAAAGACATTCCAGAGGTCACTCTTTACTGACCAGATAAATTTAACCTAAAGAATCAAACACTGCACACTGTGTATGGAGTCAATGAATATAAGAGGTATTAATAACAATCTAATTCTTTAATAAGCTTTACAGATCAATCAAGCAAACTATATAATGTAAACTTTTAATATTTCTAAAGTTATTCAATTCAGCTTATAGATGAAACTCTTGATAATCTTATCAACCTTGCAGAAGGTTGATTATTTTTAATTAATTTATTTTCTCTTCATTAACCTTAGAGGAAAACAAAACATTCCCTTATCTTTTTAAATCTGTACCTCAAACATCATGTTGTTTTGTTTTGTGCTCCAACCATTGCAAACCTCTATCCTGAGAACAAAAAACTATCCACTTTTCTCCTCAGTCACAATGACAGATTAGTTTAAAATAGAAAAACCTCATCTTGCTCCTTTTTCTCAGCCAAAAAGGGGGAAAAGATTATTAATCACAAGCTCTAGAAAATTTGTTATTACATTTGTGAGACAAATTTATAAAAAGATCATTCCAAAATTATGAGTAGAACTATCTATGGCAGCCATAACAATTACCACAAACTGAGTGGCTTAAAACAACAGAAATTTATTCTCTCACAGTTCTGGTGACTAGAAATCAAAGTGTTGGCTGGGCCAGGTTCCCTCCTAAAGCTCCAAAGGATGATTTTGTTTTTGCCTTCTCTCTCAACATTTGGCGGCTCCTGGCCCATAGCAGCACAACCCCAATCTCTGCCTCTGTCTTTGCATGACCTTCTTGTTTCTGCATTTCTTTTTGCCCTCTTTCTACTCTTAAGGACACCATCCATTGAATCAGGACCCACCCTCATCCATTATGACCTTGTTTCAGCTACTTGCATCTACAAATACCCCATTTCCAAAAAGGTCACAGGTACCAGAGTTGAGGACTTAAGCATCTTTCTCTTTTTTTGCTTAAACAGGACATTTACCATCTCATGTAACAGGAAGTAGTTAAGTAGGGCCAACTTCAGAGCTGTTTGACTCACTAGCTCAGTAAAATCAACGAGGAGCTATGCTGTGCTCATATCTATGATCTCTCATTCATATATCATTTCATCTTCAAACTAGTTCTCCTCATGGCCCTAGCTGGGTGTCAATAGAGAATGGAAAAACTCTACCTTGCTTTCATATTTAATAGAAAAACCTCATCTTGCTCCTTTTTCTCAGCCAAAAAGGGGGAAAAGAGTATTAATCACAAGCTCTAGAAAATTTGTTATTACATTTGTGAGACAAATTTATAAAAAGATCATTCCAAAATTATGAGTAGAACTATCTATGGCAGCCATAACAATTACCACAAACTGAGTGGCTTAAAACAACAGAAATTTATTCTCTCACAGTTCTGGTGACTAGAAATCAAAGTGTTGGCTGGGCCAGGTTCCCTCCTAAAGCTCCAAAGGATGATTTTGTTTTTGCCTTCTCTCTCAACATTTGGCGGCTCCTGGCCCATAGCAGCACAACCCCAATCTCTGCCTCTGTCTTTGCATGACCTTCTTGTTTCTGCATTTCTTTTTGCCCTCTTTCTACTCTTAAGGACACCATCCATTGAATCAGGACCCACCCTCATCCATTATGACCTTGTTTCAGCTACTTGCATCTACAAATACCCCATTTCCAAAAAGGTCACAGGTACCAGAGTTGAGGACTTAAGCATCTTTCTCTTTTTTTGCTTAAACAGGACATTTACCATCTCATGTAACAGGAAGTAGTTAAGTAGGGCCAACTTCAGAGCTGTTTGACTCACTAGCTCAGTAAAATCAACGAGGAGCTATGCTGTGCTCATATCTATGATCTCTCATTCATATATCATTTCATCTTCAAACTAGTTCTCCTCATGGCCCTAGCTGGGTGTCAATAGAGAATGGAAAAACTCTACCTTGCTTTCATATTAGTGAAAGTGAAAGTGAAAATGAAGTCGCTCAGTCGTGTCCGACTCTTTGCGACCCCGTGGACTGTAGCCCACCAGGCTCCTCCGTCCATGGGATTCTCCAGGCAAGAATACTGGAGTGGGTTGCCATCTCCTTCTCCAGGGGATCTTCCCGACCCAGGGATTGAACCCAGGTCTGCATTGCAGGCAGACACTTTAACCTCTAAAAAAGGAGAGGTTAATGAATGAATAGAGAAGGCAACAGAGCTGGCTCTCTCAAAACAAAATATAAAGTCTGGACCAACTTAGGCCACTTGTCCACACTCTGATGAATAAAAGAATCACCAAGTGAGTGCCAAGCACTTATATGATTAACCAAAATTCCCATCCAGAGTCGGTAAGGAGGTAAGCATCTGTTGAGTCACCAGGGCTGCACAGGAGATTAATAGATGAACAGAATCAGAATTTCTTTAGGAAGGAGAAAGAAGGTGTTGGATGCTGGGTAGCCAATTGACAAGAGTCCCCTACAAAACTATAATACTGTATGAAGTTTTTCTATCCTTACAATGTCCCTGGTAGTTCCAGTAATTTCTGTGGTATCTTTGCCGAACACATATTTTGCGAGGATACAATTAAGTCTACTAACACTATGAAATAATTTAGCTTACCCTACCAACAAGAGAACTAAACTAGAATCACATGAGTTACTTTTTTCTGAAATCCATTCTACTGCCCAACTACTGCCCAAGTGGATGGAAACATGAAGGGAAAGACAATTAACTTGTATTTATATAGATGATAGGTAGGTAGGTAGATGGAGGCAAGGAGAGTTTTAAAAAAGCAAAACAAAATAAAACTCATCTCTAGGGTGCTTCGACTTTGTAAGTCTTGCCCAAGGTTACTTACTGGAAATTAAAGTATTTGAGACTCTGTATCACATCTTTCTCCAGGGTCTACATTTCTAGTTTACCAAAAACCAAGACAGGACAACTGGAAATCTCTCCCAAGTCTGGGATCCTACATCTGGGTCCTGCTCCTCTGGTTGCTAAATACAGCAGAGATCTTTGTGGACTTGTTATTCACAGGACTCTAGATGCCAACATTCATTTTCCCTAAATAATACCTAACCTACATCTGTGAAATTTTAAGGTACTTAACGTAGAAATCTAAACCCTTTCTGGATCCTTCCTTAAGTATCTTTGTTTCACTGCTTTTATTATGGGATTAGCTTGCAGCTGTCTTCCGAAAAGGGCATGATTGAAGTGGTACGGTAAAAGAAACTTTCCAAATGATCAGGGTGGAGGGAGACAGAAGAGGTGAAAATTTTCTGCAAACATCATAAAGACTCTTTGAAAATCCTTGACTATTAACTAAAGAATGAGATTAGACTCATGTCAAACTTCAAAGCTCCTTCTTTAACCATCTATTTCAAAAGGCTTTTCTCTGGGAATAAAATAGTTTCCTTTTTCTTCACAGCACAATGAGAAATATATTTCTGTTCATTTGCACTCTTTTTTTCTTTAGTATAAAATTCTTCGAGTTTATATGAGAGGATGAGTTCTTCTCCTGACCTTTCTTGTCAATGATTTTTCAAGGTAATAAACAAAAATACATACAAACATTTTTTTCCAATTTGTGATGAGCAGTCAATAAACAGAAAATGCTAATCATACTAATTACTTCTCACTGGCAAAGTGATGCATAAATAATCTATTAACATGCAGGGCCAACAGGGTTAAGCTGTTTAAACATTGTCATTGATTTCTTCCTTTCCCCCCCATGCTCACTTCTTCTGATTCATCTGGTACTGTGTAACCTTTCTTTTCCATTATATTGTAAAACTTTGCTCCCTTGAGCATCCCTGTAAGGCTCTGCTCTTAAAGACATTAATTAAAGGGAGGTGAAGTATTTGACTAATCAGCAGAGAAGTCTGTAGGACTCCAGTGTTGAATGACAAATGTCAATATCTGCTTTAGGTTTGTTGGATCAACCAGACAATATGGAGAAACTGATTCATCATCGTGTCACCAATTCCCATAACATCCCAGAAGCCTGCCAATTAAAAAAGTTGTAATCACAATACATCACTCAGTGGTGATTGGAGCAACATGATAAATAGGGACCTTTTTCTTTCTCTCTGTTGAGTATCTGATGTCTTTTTTGGGGGGAATTTATTCCATTTTTCAGGTTGATGCTGAACTCAGATCCAAGATGAGAAAGCAATCACCTTAACATATATGCACATTCCACTGATCTTTTTCCTGAAGCATAAATTAACATTTTGTTGAATAGGTATAAATTTCTGTAGACTTTTGAAAAGTGACGGAAATGGTTAAGACAGTAACTTCTATTACTAAAAGTTGGCCCACTTAAAGGCTTTTTTTCTCTTCAAAGGTAAAATTTGCAATTTTTCTTTGGTGAATGGTCACTAAAATTGGAAGGGGATATGACATATAAATTCCTTAACATCTCTTTCCTTAACAGGGCAAGAGTGTGTTACATAAACTCCTCCAGCCACATTTCCTGCCTCATTCCTACTCATACCTTCTCTAGCTATCCTAATCTACAGGCAGTTCTCAGGGCACTAAGTATGTTTTCCCCTCTATCTGGAAGGCCCTTCTGACCCTTGATCCACATGGTCAACTTTTACAAGTTCTTCCAGCCTTGAATCAAATACCATCTCCGCTGGACACATTCTGATACTCAAAGCCTGAGTTAAAGTCTCTTCTGGGGTTCTTCTCTGATTTCGCATAGCACTTGGTTCATGCCTTTGTTGTTTAGTCACTACGTCGTGCCTGACTCTTTTCTGACCCTACGGACTGTAGCCTTTCAGGCTCCACGGGATTCTCCAGGCAAGAATACTGGAGTGGGTTGCTGTTTCCTTCTCCAGTGGATCTCCCGACCTAGGAATCCAAGCCACATCTCTTGCATTGACTGGAGGATTCGAATTCTTTACCCACTAAGACACAAGGGAAGACCGGTTCATACCCTTATGCAAATCTAAATCCTCTCATTGTAGTGAGAGTTTTTCTTATCTGTTTTCCATATGAAGTGGTGAGTTCCTTGAAGACAGGGACCAACTCACTGTCACCATATCCCAATTTTGAGCATAATGACTGGTATGCAGTAGGTGCTTAGATCTGTTACTGCATTAACTTGCTCTTCAAATAACCATGCTCAAATCTCTCAGCAGTTACTCTTTGTCTTAAAATCAAGCCCAACTCCTTACTCTGGGCTACAAAGTCCTAGGCAGGCAAGCTGGTCTCTGACCTCATCTCGAGCTTCTTGTTGAGCCAAACTCCCCAATTTACTTGTTATATTTTACTTGCTCCCCAATTACTCCTTATCGAGGGGCCTATGTACACGGTCAAGTCAATGCTTGAAATATTCTTTATCACTCTTCCCCTGGTCAACTCATCTCTTAATCTTCACCTTAAAAGCCACTACTCTGGGAAACTCTTTTCTGATACTCCCTCCCCAAACCGAACTGTATACCCAGTTGCATAATTCCACAACATCCTTAATAACTTTTATCATATGTATCACTGGTATAGAAATGCAGCCGTTTCTCAACTGTAAGATCCAAGAGAAAGGGGGCTATGTTTCTTTTGTTGCTATTGATCATTGTATCTGTGATATCAGGGGGTAAGCTCAGCAAACATTTGCAGGTGACTGAAATGCATAAATCTTGAATATATAAACAGATTTCCAGAGTGCAAACCAGAGGAAAGGCTAGAAACCTGCTACAGCACTATTTTACAATATAAGTTTTTGTAGCAAATTCTATCAAACTCCCTTTTAAAAAAGGCAGCATCCTTTACACTCCTTTTGCAGTGAACCAATCAATAGACTTAAAAATGGAGAGTGCCTTCACTTTGAAAAGCCAGGTGCCTCAGGTTTTACAACTCAGGCAATTGGCCTGGCAAGGCTCCAGAAACCTGAGGCTTTCTCATCAAATTAGACTGAAAATGCATATAATTGTTTTTCCTTAATGCCCCCAGCCCCAATAATTGCTTGCATCTGTAATTTCCTTGACAGATGTTAGTGCCACCCTCCTTTCCTCTCCAGCCAGGTGAGAAGTAAATACAGTCACTTCAGGAGTTCTGACATGCTCTAGAGGCAAAACGACTGGCACTTAGGGACCAAAGGCTGCCCATGTTTTCACGTTCCATGGCCTCCACCTCAATTTTAATACCCACCGTTCTCTGTTTCCCTAAGGAGGAGATGCAATGGAAGAGAAGGCAGTGGAAATCAGTGGTACTTGCTGAAATGTCTGAAAGGCTCAAGAAGGTAAATTGTGACTTGTCCATGTCATATCCTTACCAGCCATCTGTGGAGACTGCTGATTGACTTCTCTGTTTGCTTGCTCCATTAATGTTCAAAGACTTTGTGTGGTAAGCAGGGGCTGCTGGCCTTGGAAAGGAATCATGGAGGGCTGGAGTCTCAAATGCAGCCATGTAAAACACTGATGATATTTTGGCTTAAAAATACTGCATCCCCTGTGACATAGCCTGCTGAAATCAGTGGAATTTATGAATTTATTTATTTATTTACCTTCTGTCTGAACAAGAATCTTATTATGGAATTAAAATTCAACAGACAGAAACCCAAGTTAAGAGCTGCTCTCTAGGTATTGTTTTTAATCTTTTATCTGATTCACGCTGATGAACAAGACAGCATTAAAGCTCCTCTAGTCATTTTCTCAAACATTGCAAAGCAACAACAAGGACTGAGATGGCTTTTAAAGTGAATCCTCACTAAAATATTCACAGACCAAACAAAGGAAAATAATCAAACAGAAGGCCAGGAAAATTTTTAAAAATTCACATTCTGAACTGCCAGAGTTGGTCTGTGTGCTAAAAAGGATACCAGATTCAAAATGAGTTATTTGATGTAAATGTCTCTTCTGTGCTCTTTTCAGAACTTCTTAGAGCTGATCTAAATCTCTGAGGAACTGAGAAAATTTTGCCATCACTATAAATTCATGAACCATATTTATAGGTTTTATTTAACTATGAAACATTAAAAAATTTTCACTGCTGTTACATAGAAGTAATCTTTACAGAAAGCTGGCAATGTAACAAAGATAGTTTACTGTTTTTAAAAATACAAAGATATAACAGTGTTCTTAAGAGGATATTTATGCATTTTTAAGAGAACTTGCAGATGTACAAGCTGGTTTTTGAAAAGGCAGAGGAACTAGAGATCAAATTGCCATAAACTGTTGGATCATAGAGAAAGCAAGAGAATGCCAGAAAAACTATTTCTGCTTCACTGACTATGCTAAAACCTTTGACTTTGTGAATCACAACAAACTGTGGAAAATTCTTCAAGAGATGGGAATACCAGATAACCCTATCTGCCTCCTGAGAAAACTACATCCAGGTTAAAAAAAGAGTTAGAACTAAACACGGAACAATAGACTAGTTCAAAATTGGGCAAGGAGTTTGTCAAGGCCATATATTGTAACCCTGCTTATTTAACTTATATTCAGAGTACATCATGCAAAATGACAGGCTAGATGAAGCTAGAATCAAGCTGGAATCAAGACTGCTAGGAGAAATATCAATAGCCTCAGATATGCAGATGACACTGCCCTTATGACAAAAAGCAAAGAGGAAATATAGAGCCTCTTGATGAAGGTGAAAGAGAATGAAAAAGCTGGTTTAAAATCAACATTCAAAAAACGAAGATCATGGCATCTGGTCCCATCACTTCATGGCAAATAAATGTGGAAACAGTGACAGACTTTATTTTCTTGGGCTCCAAAATCACTGCAGATGGTGACTGCAACCATGAAATTAAAAACTCTTGCTCCTTGGAAGAAAAGCTATGACCAACCCAGATAGCATATTAAAAAGCAGAGACATCACTTTGCCAACAAAGGTCCATATAGTCAAAGCTATGATTTTTCCATTAATTCTGTACAGATGTTGAGAGTTGGACTATAAAGAAGGCTGAGTGCCGAAGAACTGATGCTTTCAAACTGTCCTCTTGGACTCTTGAGAGTCCCATGGACAGCAAGGAGATCAAACCAGTCAATCCTAAAGAAAATCAAGCCTGAATATTCATTGGCAGGATTGATGCTGAAGCTGAAGCACCAATGCTTTGGCCACCTGATGTGAAGAATCGACTCACTGGAAAAGACTGATGCTGGGAAAGACTGAAGGCAGGAGAAGGGGACGACAGAGGATGAGATGGTCAGATGGCATCACTGACTCAATGAACATGAGTTTGAACAGGATCCGGGAGATGGTAAAGGACAAGGAGTACGGTGCATCCCATGGGGTTGCAAAGTCTCAGACGCAACTGAGTGACTGAACAACAATAACAAATGCATTCTGAAAATTAAATGTATTTATGAGACTCTTCTGTTTCCTCAACCACCATCTACTTAATTTTGGTATATTGTCACTTATATTTGGTATATTCTTAATTTTGATATAATGATCATAAGTTGATCATTCTATATTCAAGATAGAAATGATTTGAGTCATAAAAGCCATTAAAGGTTTTCTAGTTCACTCTTCTAATCTCAACAAATTTTACACCATTCATGTGTGACTATGGCTACAGGCTACCAACATTACTACTTGACTTACATTTCAGTCATTTATCATATCACTTAGTTGGTATTATGGAGGAAAAACACCAAACTCATTGATCTATCTACTCTAACTTTAGGGGGTTACCTTAATATCTTATTTACACAGAATTATGATACCCCACGGACGTGAGTCTGAGTGAACTCCGGGAGATGGTGATGGACAGGGAGGCCTGGCGTGCTGCGATTTATGGGGTCGCAAAGAGTCGCACATGACTGAGTGACTGAACGGAACTGAACTGAATGTTATAATCTCTAATTCTAGTTAGAATCACTAATATTCATAACATGTTTACACTTTAATCTTTTATTTAAAATAGCCCGGTAAACTGAAGTAAGAGCAAGTATTGATGAATTTATATTCCACGACTTGTTGCCTCAATTTTCCACTTTAATTTTGAAGTGACAGGCACTGTCATAGAAAATGAGTCCATGCTGGTTCTCTTTGGGATCCAAGGATAGAGTCAACTTGGGCTAATTCTACATTGGAAATGGGGTAATTCATTGCAGATTATTACATTTACTGGTTTTCCACTAAAGGAAAATAAATAAATAAATAAATTTTACTTTTGCTCTATGGAGCAGAATTTAAGCAGTGAGGCTGGAATCAAGATTGCCAGGAGAAATATCAATAACCTCAGATATGCAGATGACATGACCCTTACGGCAGAAACTGAAGAGGAGCTAAAAAGCCTCTTGATGAAAGTGAAGGAGAGCGAAAAAGTTGGCTTAAAGCTCAACATTCAGAAAACAAAGATCATGGCATCCGGTCCCATCACTTCATGGGAGATAGATGGGGAAACAGTGGAAACAGTGTCAGACTTTATTTTGGGGGGCTCCAAAATCACTGCAAATGGTGACTGCAGCCATGAAATTAGAAGACGCTTACTTCTTGGAAGAAAAGTTATGACCAACCTAAATAGTATATTCAAAAGCAGAGACATTACTTTGCTGACTAAGGTCCCTCTAGTTAAGGCTTTGGTTTTTCCTGTGATCATGTATGGATGTGAAAGTTGGACTGTGAAGAAAGCTGAGTGCCAAAGAATTGATGCTTTTGAAGTGTGGTGTTGGAGAAGACTCTTGAGANTTTTTCCCATAGTCATGTACTGATGTGAGAGTTGGACTGTGAAGAAGGCTGAGCACCGAAGAATTGATGCTTTTGAACTGTGGTGTTGGAGAAGACTCTTGAGAGTCCCTTGGACTGCAAGGAGATCCAACCAGTCCATTCTGAAGGAGATCAGCCCTGGGTGTTCTTTGGAAGGAATGATGCTAAAGCTGAAACTCCAGTACTTTGGCCACCTCATGCGAAGAGCTGACTCATTGGAAAAGACTCTGATGCTGAGAGGGACTGGGGGCAGGAGAAGAAGGGGATGACAGAGGATGAGATGGCAGGATGGCAACACAGACTCGATGGACGTGAGTCTGAGTGAACTCTGGGAGCTGGTGATGGACAGGGAGGCCTGGCATGCTGCGATTCATGGGGTCACAAAGAGTCAGACACGACTGAGCAACTGAACTGAACTGAACTGGACTGTAGCTCCTCCGGTTCCTCTGTCAATGGGATTTTCCAGGCAAGTACTGGAGCGGGTTGCAATTTCCTACTTCAGGGGATCTTCTCAACCCAGGGCTCGAACCCGTGTCTCTTGTGTCCCCGGCAAAGGCAGCAGTTTCTCCAACCTACCTCCCCACACCCCAAATATTTTTTTAAACAAATGCATTCAACCAGAGCCATGATAAATATCGAGCAATACAAGATCACAATATGAACAGTGGCCAAAGGCTACCGTATAGGTGAGGTCTGTGTTTCTTTTTCCTCAAGGAATTTTCTAGACCATCAGGAAAGCTTCCCTTTCTGAGCCTGGTTCTTCTAAATCTCCTGTTAGATTTCAGCAGAAACAGGGCAAGGGGCGTAACCATCTTCAGGTGCCCTCAGAAAAGAAATGAAAATGGTTAGCAGTGGCTTCCTCCCTTGTCATTAGTGAATGTGAGGATCTGTGACAGAGGCAGCGAGTCTCTGGAGCCAGACATTTCAAGGGAATGCAGATGTTGATCTTTCAAACAGAAGCTAGAAACTTGAAGTTTTATAGGAAATCTCTCAATTTTAGACAGCTCTCAGTGAATTAATCTAAATGTTGCAAAGGCCATTTCAAGCCATTTGAGAGCTAAATTTGCCTACCCTCCAGTAATTTAACCTCTAGCCTAATTAAATCCTTCAGTTTTACAGATGAAATAGCAGCTCCAGAGAATTTAATGACTTGCCCAACATCATCACATAATCCATAATTTTTTTTTTCCCACTAAGTCATAAAATAGCTGAAAAAAGCCGAGGAAACATCTGGTAACTAGTGAGACAACTATTGTCAACTTTAAATAAAAGGTAGGTGTCGGACTTCCCTGATGTTCCGTGACTAAGACTCCGTGCTCCCAGAGAAGGGGGCCCGCGTTCAATCCCAGTCTGGGGACTAGATCCCACGTGCCGAAACTAGGAGTTTGCAAGCTGCAACAGATACCTGGTGCAGCCAAATAAATAAGTCAATATTCTGCCTAAAAAAGGTAGGAGGACTTCCCTGATGTTCCGTGACTAAGACTCCGTGCTCCCAGAGAAGGGGGCCCGCGTTCAATCCCAGTCTGGGGACTAGATCCCACGTGCCGAAACTAGGAGTTTGCAAGCTGCAACAGATACCTGGTGCAGCCAAATAAATAAGTCAATATTCTGCCTAAAAAAGGTAGGTGTGAAAAGAGCCAGCTACTTGGCGATGTTGGTGCTGAGACAATTCAGAAGAGTATGATTTATACTAACAATGAACATACTACCTCATAGGGAAAATGATGATGATTGCAGAGGGGCTAATGAGAAGATAAGAGCACTACTCTGGCTGCCATGGGATACAAATTGGCACCGTAGTGTCCCATCAAATGTGAGTAAGTGACTGTAAACACAACAGGATACTGGAAAACAGCTGCAGGATTGCATATCATGAAATTCTGGGCAAGTCAGACATTCTATTATTTCATAAATCTAATAAGAGAAGTGCATACGGATTTTACTATTAAATTAAGAAAAAAATGGCTCAGTATCACCCAGGAAATACAATAAACATGTAGCTATGGTGAAAGAGCTCCAACAAATGAGAGGATGAAGGAACATTCAAGTGAAGGCAGCTGAGATTTCAAATTCTGGGGCCATTTCAAATGCGTCCAATGGTCATTTCATGGAACTGGGGATTAAAATAGTCTACACCACTCAAGAAAGTACTATTAAAAAAAAAAAAGAAATAGTTTGGTTTTTTTTTTATTGTTTACTACACGGCTAATTCTTATACCAAACTGACATTCCAGGAGGACAGCCAAGTACTGACTGATGTCACCATCTGGTTTTGCCAAGTTGTGCTCACCTCCCATTGACCATCTTCAGATTCTGTTAAGGCAGAGTGGGTGTCTACATTGTTCACGGTCATGATCCCAGCTCAGTTCCTGGCATACAAAAGGCCCTCCATAACTGTTTAACTAGGCTGAGTTGGCTCAGCTGGCAAGGAAGGATCAGAAGCAGTTGGAAGGGAGCTGAGAGGTAGTTCTCATCATCCTCACCCACTCCCACCCTCCTAGCATGACATCGCCCTCTTGTCTCCCACATCCGCCTCCATCGGGGATGGGAAATGCAGTGTGCTGCTAGCAAGCAGCCAAATCTAATTCAATAACCCTGCCTTAGACCCTCTCCAGATGATGCTAACGCCAAACTAGACTGTCATAATGTTCTTGGCCAGAAGCCTAAACACTGGAAATGAGATTACATGGGCTTTGTATGAGTTTTAATATAACCATAACAAGTATTAATAATGCATGTTGTATAATCAATTGGCATTCTCCCTCAAAGTACTGCAACTCTTATTTCTTACTTTGATACATGCCTACATACAGATAAACAAGAATACATCTCTCTTCAGTGGGGCAAAGCAACCTCTTAGCTTCACAAAACTTTCCCAACGACAACATGATCTAGCTCTACTAGGCTGGAAAAACATGGGCTTGAGAATTTCAGATCACCAGTCATCAATGCAACTCCAGAATGAAGTTTAATTCCTGAATGCACACTGTCACCCCATCCAAAATGCCTAACTTGTCTGTCTCAGGGACCCCACCCCTTGAAAGCTTTGACTGCTTTCAACCATTGATTCATCCAATAACTGAGTTCCTAATATATGCCAAGCACCATGCTAGGTTTGCAGGCACAGTGGTGAACACAACGGATGTAGTTCCTATTCTCATCGAGCTTTTAGTTGAGGGTCAAACAAAATGAAAGCAAACAGCAACAAAAAGTTGAAAAAAAAATTATTAAGGGGGAAAGAAGTGCTAAGCAGGAAAATAATGGAGGAGGGAGATGACTGAGTTTAAGTTAGAATGGTCTGATAAGACCTCTGGGGAGGGGATATTGAAGCTGAGGTCTTTGCAAAAAATGATGAAGAGCTTTCCAGGCAAGAGAAAAGACAAAAGCAAAAACCTCTGCCTCCCTGGCTTGATGCTAAAAAAAATAAATAATAGACATGGGGAATGTGGCACAAGATGATGCAGAGACAGGCAGGGGCATGGCACACTTATGGACCATGATGGTCAGAGGAACCCAGATTGGTACTTTGGGAATCATAGAAAAGTTTTAAGCTGTGAGGCAATGTGATCTAGTTTGTTTTATTTATTTATTTATTTTTAATCTGGGTGGTGCTGGATCTTCACTGCTGTGTGCCAGCTTTCTCTAGTTGTGGCAAGTGGGCTTACTGTCTAGTTGCAATGGGCTAGCTTCTCACTGTGGCGCTTCTCTTGCTGCCCAGCGTGGGCTTCAGAAGTTGCAGCACATGGACTCAGTAGCTGTGGTACACTGGCTTAGCTGCCCTGCAGCATGCGGGATCTTCCCAGACCAGGGGTGGAACCCATGGCCTCTACGTTGGCCGGCAGATTCTAAACCCACTGGACCACCAGGGAAGTCCTAATTTAAGTTTTGAGAAAAAGTTTCTTAGTGTTCTCATGAGAATGCACTGACTGGCAGAGAAGCTTAGGGCAGAAACAGGTAGATGGGTTAGGATGCTATAGCAGGAGTAAGCAAGAGAAGACAGTAGACTGGATTAGGGTGTTGGCAGCGCAAGTGGAGAAAAGGGAGGCAGATTTTGAGCTACATTTTGACAAGATAATTGATGGGACTTACAGATGGATTGATGTGGGAGGTAAGATTACTTAAGACTTCTAAGAGAAAACCTAGATTTCTGGCTTGATGAATGGGATGAATTGGAAGCCCAATATAATAAAACCATGCTGCTGCTAAGTCGCATCAGTCGTGTCCGACTCTGTGCGACCCTGTAGACGGAAGCCCACCAGGCTCCTCTGTCCCTGGGATTCTCCAGGCAAGAACACTGGAGTGGGTTGCCATTTCCTTCTCCAATGCATGCATGCTAAGTCACTTCAGTCGTGTCCTACTCTGTGCGACCCCATAGACGGCAGCCCACCAGGCTCCTCTGTCCCTGGGATTCTCCAGGCAAGAACACTGGAGTGGGTTGCCATTTCCTTCTCCAATGCATGCATGCTAAGTCACTTCAGTCGTGTCCTACTCTGTGCGACCCCATAGACGGCAGCCCACCAGGCTCCTCTGTCCCTGGGATTCTCCAGGCAAGAACACTGGAGTGGGTTGCCATTTCCTTCTCCAATGCATGCATGCTAAGTCACTTCAGTCGTGTCCTACTCTGTGCGACCCCATAGACGGCAGCCCACCAGGCTCCTCTGTCCCTGGGATTCTCCAGGCAAGAACACTGGAGTGGGTTGCCATTTCCTTCTCCAATGCATGCATGCTAAGTCACTTCAGTCGTGTCCTACTCTGTGCGACCCCATAGACGGCAGCCCACCAGGCTCCTCTGTCCCTGGGATTCTCCAGGCAAGAACACTGGAGTGGGTTGCCATTTCCTTCTCCAATGCATGCATGCTAAGTCACTTCAGTCGTGTCCTACTCTGTGCGACCCCATAGACGGCAGCCCACCAGGCTCCTCTGTCCCTGGGATTCTCCAGGCAAGAACACTGGAGTGGGTTGCCATTTCCTTCTCCAGTTAAAAAAAAAAAAACAACCATAAAGGAGAACTATTTTACTTAAAGAGGCAGAAAAGGGAATGAAGGTCCGGTACACTGGAGTGCCTTCCCCCTTTCCAACTATCCTTGGGTCTCCCTAGAATACCTAGGTCATGATTCTCAAATTTAGGATTCTGGATCATTTGGAAAGATGATGAATGTACCCGTTCCTTCATGCAGTTTTTCTGGAGCCTAGCACTTGGAGCAGGTATACACCAGGTTAACGAGGACGAGTCTGCTTACAGGTACACTACCTTCACTAACCTTCACATTGGCTGGAAACACTCTAAGCAACTGGAAAGCAGTTTGCTGGCAGACCTTTGGTTCCTTTCCTCTTATACAAATGTATAAAAGCCAATGTGGCCTTTTTTTTCACTTTGTGCTTTTCTATTCTTCACATTCTGCTGGAATAAAATATAACCAATGACTCTTATTTATATTGCTAGAAACTCTTGGAGTGGTTCTTCCAGTGGTTGGGATGAATTGCCTTTTCTTCACTTAATGATGCTGTCATGGTGTCATCTATAATCATGAGACTAATTCATAGGGATGTATAAACGTGTCTCTGATGAAACACCAGAAACAGCAGCACCCAGTCAGTACATGTCAATTTATGTAACACCTAAGATATTTTAGCTTAGAAACTAAAAGGGGGTGTGGCCACTCTTTGTTTACCTTGATGCCTTATCTATTTGGGTTGGCTTTATCCTCATCAAATAGTTTGTTCACTGCACTTTCTGAATTTATCAAAATGAATAAAGATGAAGCAGGAACTTGCTAATTAATCCATTAAGATCAACAGAGAGAGTCAAAAAGGGTAAATCAGCCCCAAACAAAGCTGGCTGATTTTTTTTTTTTTTGGCAATTAGAGTCTAATTGGTCTTCACTGTGTTTCTGATGTTAGCAGGTGAGCTGTCTATCTGGAACCATGTGCCTCTTCAAATGACTTCCAGAAGCCATGTGGGAGCAGGTCCTGCTTATTATCACTCACTCTTCTCCTGAAAGAGAAAGTTCTGTTCTGCTGCTGTACACCTCTCTTAGCCCTGAATGGATATCACTGTTCTGTGACTCATGTAGCACTCGCTCCATCCTGCTTAGCTGTCAGCTACGCATCTTCCTTATCTCCCCTACTAGACATTGCGGGCATTCCCCAAGGTCCAGGCCTTGTCCTTTTGCTCTGGTTTCATCTCAGCTCCCTTGCACTGAAGATTTTCAAGCCTTATCTCTAACTTTGACCTTTTCTCCTGGCCCCTGCCCTAAATTTCCAGCAGCCTGATGGGTATTTCACACCCACCCCAAGCTCCACGTGTATACTGAATTATTCACCAACTGCTACCTCTTAACCCCTCTCTCTGTTAATGATCACCATCCTCCCAGCTGGAGACACATGTGCTTGTTCTGTCTCTTTCACTCCCTATCTAATCAGTCACTTTGTCCTATTGATTTTCCCTGTTCTCATCAGAAAGACTTATTTACTCACCGCCAAACACACCTTGCACTTTCTCACTGCTAATATTATTACCTGCAGTTTCACACTAGCAGGAGGGCCTTCCTGTCTGCTTACTGACTTGCTCCAAGGAGTTCCAGAATCACCGGTAAAGTCAGCATTTACCTAGTTTCTGTCCCAAGCATTTAGATTCTCCTCTGAATTCTAGCAGAGAGTTGGACACAACCTAGCGACTGAACAGCAAGAACTGAGTTAGGGCAAACATCGACTTCCTTTACCAAAATGATCACACACCTTCTCTTTCTGAAGTGGTAACGTGTGGTGATGGTGTTTTTGAAATCTGTTATTGTTATTCAGCTTCTCTCGTTTGCATTTCTACTTCAACTAGATTGTAAATTCCTTGATGACAGGAACCCTGTCTTAAAATACTATTGTACCACGCACAGCCTAGACACTCAAAAGCACTGGTTGATTTGTTTATGCTGGATTTGTCTGATGATAGAAATGAAGAGACACACACTGTAGTTCAGTTTGCAATTCAATCGCTCATTAAATTGGCCCATTAAACACAAATATTTTCCTTTTCCTAATATATTGCTCACAAAGGGTTCCCCCCGCTACCTCTTGAGTCATTGAAAATAGCATAATAGCATGATAAACCCTGGGGAAGAAAGACTTCTGATAGACATGTTTGCAAAAACTTTTCTCTTATTTACAAGGTAAATACAAGATCTACAGATGTTGTGAATTTATATTACTTATCTCTTGATTAATGCTGCATGACAAACCACCACAACCCCTCAGTGGCTACAGCAGGAAACCTTTATGTTTGAGCCTGTGTAGGTTGGCTGGGCTGGAGAAGGCAATGGCACCCCACTCCAGTACTCTTGCCTGGAAAATTCCATGGACGGAGGAGCCTGATAGGCTACAGTCCATGGGGTCGCAAAGGGTCGGACACAAATGAGACTTCCCTTTCACTTTTCTCTTTCATGCATTGGAGAAGGAAATGGCAACCCACTCCAGTGTTCTTGCCTGGAGAATCCCAGGGATGGGGGAGCCTGGTGGGCTGCCGTCTATGGGGTTGCACAGAGTCGAACACGACTGAAGCGACTTAGACCAGCAGGTTGGCTGGGCAGTTCTACTGATCTGAGCTGGTCTAGATGGGCTCAATGGGGCACCCGGAGCCTGCTGTGGGGCTAGCAGCNGGATGGGGGAGCCTGGTGGGCTGCCGTCTATGGGGTTGCACAGAGTCGAACACGACTGAAGCGACTTAGACCAGCAGGTTGGCTGGGCAGTTCTACTGATCTGAGCTGGTCTAGATGGGCTCAATGGGGCACCCGGAGCCTGCTGTGGGGCTAGCAGCCAGCTTTGCTAATCTTGGCTCGGCTCTCCTGGTGTCTGGGGACTTGGCTGGGGTGACTGAAATGACTGAGCTTGTTCCCATGTGTTCACTCAGCTTCCAACAGGTTGGCTCATTCAGGCTCATTCTTGTAGCACTGAAGGGTACTGAGAGAGACGGAGCCAGTGAGGGCGTGGCCCTAAGGGCTAGACTCAGTACTGGCCCACCACTCTTCCTTCCCACTGGTTAAAATAGTCACTGGACCAGCCCTGATTCAAGGGGTTGGGGAAACAAGGCCCCACTTCTTGATGGCTGGGCCTAATTCACATTGCAAAGGATATGGAAACAGGAATGGAGAATACCAGCTCTTTTCACAATCAGTCTACCCCAGAGTAAACAGACCTGGCTTCATATGCCAGCAGTTTTCTAGTTGCATAATACTGAGCAATTTATTTAAACACTCTGAGCTCTGTCCCTCAATAGGAAAATAAGTCCTGTGAGGGTAGAAGGAAATCTATATACCCAGAGTCGGGGACATTAAAGGAACTCAATAAATATCAATAAATTCCTCACAACTCTCCCAACAGCTGTTCAGATAAGGAAAGGAGGTATACAACATCTCTTAACATGATGAAAATTATGTAATTTTATTTAAATTTGACTTGGAGATACAAAATGCTAAACTCAAATGCATATTTCAGGGGGAAAATGACATAAAAGTTTGAGCAATAATCTGAAAGATTTTGAAGAAATTAACTGGAAAATGAAGCTCAATGTTATTTACATCGGTAGGCCCTGTGTGCTGATCCTATGGGTCAAGAAAGGGTAGGTCACAAGGTCCGTGGTCAGACCACAGGGAATTTCTCGCCAGCTTTTCGGGTCATACCTCACATCTAGTCGAGTGAAAAAACCAGCAGCTACTCTCTCGTTCCCAGTCTCCATGTACATTTTCTTCTCTCAGGTGTCCTCAGAAGACATCCGAGCTGGGTCAGGGAACTCTCAAGCCGCACATCAGCCCTGAGGCAGGGAGCAAGTTGTAGCATTGGGTTAGATGTGGGGCTGTCGTGGTCCTGCCCACGGCTGGTGACTTAGTTCAGCGTAAATGTTATAAGTACTAATCGAACGAATCTAACAGAGGAAGAACCACGGGGGTGACCACAAAGGTGAGGCATAACTAACATTTACTCATTCCAAAAGACTCACTGAAGTTCCTGCTCTCTCAGCGCTGGGGGAACGGTTAATGGGACCGGGAAGCCTCCTGCCATCACAGTTTACACTCTATGTGGTCAAGGGAGGAATGTTTGTATTTGGTGTATTTTCAGCTAGCATTTATTTTATTTTTAATTCCCCCCCTCAACTTATTGAGGTATAATTGACAAAAATGAAACATATTTAAAGTGTACAACATGATGATTTGATATATGTATACACTGTGAAACGATTACCACAATCAAGCTAACTAAAACCACTCACATGTAACACCATTACCTTTTTTGGTGTGTGTGGTAAAAACATTTACAGTCTACTCACTTTGCAAATTTCACTATAAAATACAGTATTGTTAACTATAATCACCACACTGTACATTTAGTTCAGTTCAGTTGCTCAGTCGTGTCCGACTCTTTGCGACCCCATGAATCGCAGCACGCCAGGCCNCTATTTGTATGAAATCAAAGCTTCAGTTTATGTAGCAATTAATATTATCTATCAAGTGTGCACATACACTTTCTCTTTCTTAATAAGAGCTTTTGCCACTCTATAAATCTGATCCTAAACATTTCAAATCATTTGGGTTTGGTGGCTATTTTTCTGATAGGAAAAAATTTAGAGTGTCTTAACTGTCCAGTGAATCTTTAAGGGCTTTTGTGTAGTGAAGAGGCAAACATTCACTCTTCTTATGACAGCATCACTAGCTGAGTTTGCCATTTCTTTAACCTGTTCGTAAGTATGCAGCATCTTTTATTGATTTTATAACTATCATCAAATAGTAGGCTTATTCTACATTCAGAAAATGTAAGATAAATAAAATCTAAAATAAATATATATCTTTTTAAGAACTGATACTGTACCAAGACTAATGATAGTTAATGCCAATAGCTGAAAACTTCCCCTATTTCTAATTCCATCAATATCACTATCAAATTCCTTTCCTATAAGAGTTTCCCATTTCCTTTGAGTAACTATGCAGCCTAAGGACAAAAGATGCATATAAATGAAGTCTTTAGAGTTGGTTGAAAACAGAAATAGTCCATTTAAAATGGAGTTTTCCCCCAAGTCCATTACTATATAACTAGTCAAACTGATAAAACGTTAAGGCATACAATCAGTTCAAGATTTCTTTTCTTCCTTTGTAAAGAGCCTATCATCTGGTTTCATCTAGCCATATCCAAAGTTCTAAATACATTTCAAGTAAAAATTAAACATTCCATTTCTTTTCCATAGATGGTAACTGGCATTTGTTGGAGATCTATGTCAACCAAATTAACATATCATCTGGTAGAGCAAACAATATTTTCCATGAAGGAAAGAAAAAGCTATGGAAGTAACATTTTGAAGGAGTCAGGCACTGTGTTAGGCATTGTCTGCTTTATACTTCAAAGTAGCCTTTGAGCTAGGAAATAACCCCTTTAGCTTTTATATATCTATGAGCAAGACCCATATAATACCACTCAACAAATATAGTTGAACACCCATTTTCTGTCAGGCACTGTGCAAGTATTTTCAACACACTGTTAGTATACCTTGATATACCTAATAGAAATACTAATTTTAAATTATAATTACTGTCTATACTAGAGAAGGTAGATCATTAAATGAACAATTACTGTAAGTTCTTATGTTAAAGAAGTACATATGCGGGTCAAGATGGCGGAAGAATAGGACGGGGACACCACTTTCTCCCTCACAGATTCATCAAAAGAACATCTCAAGGCTGAGCAAACGCCACAAAACAACTTCTGAATGCGGGCAGAGGACATCAGGCACCCAGAAAAACAGAGCACTGACTTCAAAAGCAGATAGGGAAAAAAATATAAAAGCCGAAAAAAAAGAGACAAAGGAGGTGGGGAGGGAGCTCCGTCCCGGGAAGGGAAGCCCGTCCCGGGAAGGGAAGCTTAAGAAGAGAGGTTTCCAAACGCCAGGANCCTTCCTTCCCACGGACGACTCCCCCGTCCATTAAACCATCGATGGTGCTATGCATATGGTATATGCAATTTCTATGTTACTCTTTAAAATGCCCGATAAAGATTTGCACGGAGCGTGGCCAGGTGCTGCGTGAAGCATATCGCAATACGCACCATGGATGTGACACAGTCCTCCTGCTTTCAGGCTGTGTTCACGGACAGATACTAAACCCAGGCTGACATCTTCCTGATGCAGGTCCTTCTGATGTGAATTATTTGGTCAGTTCCCTCAACCAATGGTCTCTTCTTGATCAATCAGTTTTGAAGGAAAGCTACTTTTGGAAGAGCAACCAACATTCATGATGACAGTAGAGCGACTGTAGGCTGAAATGACTTCATCTGTGGAAAATATAAACTCCTTAACAACATTTCAGCTCCATGTAGAGAAGCTCTTGTCTGCCGCAAAAGCTCCTGACGACCTCACCTGGAGTAAGGGTTATCTGCAGTTCTCAGCACCTGGTTGCTAACATGGATTTATTAAATCATCGCAGTAGGATACCCTTAGCTGGAATTCCCTGAGACCCTTTCAAAGGTCTTACAGCCAAATGCATAGGAAGTATCCTTGAAATAATTTGAGCTCTAGAAGTAAATTTCTATGTGAATGAGTCTTGCTGGCTATGTGAAGTCTTACAGGGAAAGATTCAAAGAATTGGGTTAATTAGCTTGGTGAGAAGAGAGTTGAAGGAAAATTTAATAACTATCATTAGGAATCTGAAAGATGATTATATATAGGCTATTTCCCAGCTGTTCTTGATATCCACAGAGAGCAAAGCTTTTGATGAAGCAAGAAGGATTTGAATAAGACCTGGTTAAGATCATGGCATCTGGTCCCATCACTTCATGTGAAATAGATGGGGAAACAGTGTCAGACTTTATTTTGTTTTTTTTGGCGGGGGAGGGGGCTCCAAACTCACTGCAGATGGTGACTGCAGCCATGAAATTAAAAAACGCTTACTCCTTGGAAGGAAAGCTATGACCAACCTAGACAGCATATTGAAAAGCAGAGACATTACTTTGCCAACAAATGTCCGTCTAGTCAAGGCTATGGTTTTTCCAGTGGTCATGGATGGATGTGAGAGTTGGACTATGAAGAAAGCTGACCACTGAAGAATTGATGCTTTTGAACTGTGGTGTTGGAGAAGACTCTCGAGAGTCCCTTGGACTGCAAGGAGATCCAACCAGTCCATTCTAAAAGAGATCAGCCCTGGGATTTCTTTGGAAGGAATGATGCTAAAGCTGAAACTCCAGTACTTTAGCCACCTCATGCGAAGAGTTGACTCATTGGAAAAGACTCTGATGCTGGGAGGGACTGGGGGCAGGAGGAGAAGGGGACGACAGAGGATGAGATGGCTGGATGGCATCACTGACTCGATGGACGTGAATCTGAGTGAACTCCAGGAGTTGGTGATGGACAGGGAGGCCTGGCATGCTGTGATTCATGGGGTTGCAAAGAGTCGGACACGACTGAGCGACTGAACTGAACTGAACTGAAGAACTTCCAGACTTGACACTGAACCAGGCTACCAGGGAATGAAATATCTGTTCCTAAAAACCTTTCAGAACAACCCCCTGTTCAACTACCTGGCTCTAGTCTTGGATCAAACCAGTTAATCCTAAAGGAAATCAGTCCTGAATAGTCACTGGAAGGACTGATGCTGAAACTGAAGCTCCAATACTTTGGCTGCCTGATGCAAAGAGCTGACTCATTAGAAAAGACCCTGATGCTGGGAAAGATTAAAGGCAGAAGAAGGGGATGACAGAAGATGAGATGGTTGGATGACATCACTGACTCAGTGGACATGAATTTGAGCAAGCTCTGGGAGTTGGTGATGGACAAGGAAGCCTCGCATGCTGCAGTCCATGGGGTGACAAAGAGTGGGACATGACTGAATGACTGAACTGAACTGAACTGAAGACAATCAGAATTAACATCCTGTTCTCCGTTTCAAATAATATTGCTTCTCTAATAAGAGAAGCAATATTAACTGTGTAGCTGTGATTTAGTCAGGACAGGGAGACCTGACGTGCTGCAGTCCATGGGGTCGCAAAGAGTTGGACACAACTGAGTGACTGCACCTAACTGAGTCCTGGATCAAAGAATTAAACAAATAACCCTTGTATTTCTTCCACAAGGGGTTTGTAATTCTATTCTAACAGGCAAGTCAGTCTATCAGAAGAGTGTGGAGGAAACTCACTGAAAAGCCACAAAGTGCTTAGTGTTGATTTTTCTAAATATTACATATAAGAATGATAATAATTAAATTTAGAGCTCTATGCAATGGAGAGGTTGTGTAATTTTAGTCTTGAAATTGCAGCCAATCAAAACATTTCCAATGGCAAAGAAATTAAAAACTAACATATACACTTCACACCCTGGAAACAAGTTTTGAAATATGATATCATCTACGACCTACAATGCAAATATCTACACTTTTGTCATCTGTCAAGCCATAAATCAGGTGAGTTGGTGTGCCCTTCAATAGAAAGGCCGTCTCCAGTTCTGGCCACAAACAATAAAAGAGCTATGGAGATTCATTTATTTCCCTGAACCGTTTGAAAATGCCACTCTTTGTTCGGAGCTATTCTAAGACGTACGGTGCAATTCAGTCCCAGTAGCCAAAATATTCATCAACAACAAAACCAGCAAATGGGGTATTAACCACACCCTGGTGAAATTCCTCTTTGAAACAGATTGGTAGTGCATTCAATTAAAAACGACTTCAGTTTATTTAAGCCCCAGCCCATGAAAACATTCCCCAAAGCTTTAGCTATGAATAGTTTTCTTGTGCACTATGCCGCAGCTTTCCAAACGTGAGCCCCAGGGCCCCAAACATTCTGCAGAAAGCACAAGATCTTGGAAATGAGACTCAAGGGTCTGGAGAGTTGGGGTTTTTTCCTCCCGGCATCCTGCAAAGCCTTTAGGAAAAGCAAGCTGCTTGCCAACTTTTGTGCCCCTCTCAAATTCCAGGGTCCCAGAACAGTAATTAGCAATTAGCATTGGCACCAAAATAAAGCACCAATATCTTTTGGCAAAGAGGCAAACCCAACACATGAGGCCTTTAGCATTCGTTAATGAACAATTCTCAATTAATCAACTCTGAAATAAATAGCCATCTTCAGTTTTGCCAGAGACTATTTACTTCCAAATTATTCCCTCATTACCAGTAACAACCAATTTAGGGACTGTATCACGACAACCACTTTATGAATGTCACCTTGATGAGGCTATTGTAACAATAAAGTGACATATACTGTTTAAAGAGTTTTTTCTTATATATTAATAATGTATCTGTGCTAGATTTTAATATTCTGTGTCTTAAGCTGCAGTGCTTTACATATTAAGCTGGCAAAAAGATTAGCTGTAATGAACCCCCCACTCTTAGCTAGTCTAATAACACAGACATAACATCGCCCTGTATTTTCAAGGCTTACAAAGCACTGTTACCAAAATCTGATTCTTAAGCAATGTTATCATAGTGATCCCTCAGTATCCTCAGGACCTCAACAGATACAAACCAAAGGATGCTGAACTTCTTATATAAAATGGTGCAGGAGTTGCCTGTAACCTAGGCACATATTTAAATCACCTCTACATTATTTATAATACCCAGTGCAATGTGAATTCTGGGTAAATAGTTACGTGGCAAATTTAAGCTTTGCTTTTTTGGAAATTTGTTTGTAATTTCTCCCTCAGTATTTTTGATGTACCATGAGTCTGCAGAAGAAGAAGCCGCAGTTACAGAGGGCTGACTGTTATTTGCAAGACTGTTCCATAAGAAGTTTTGTAATGGATTTCTGCACGATTAATGGGCCCCTTTCAAAAGGAGAAAGAACACTTCCATCTCTCCTTTTTTCCCCAGATGGTTCTAGGTAAAAGGTGAACAGTAAGCAGTATCAACAGTGGCTTTTTCAGTGAATCAGGGATGATCTAGGGCAGACTCAATATTTTTGTTTAACTGGCGAAAAGAGAAGGTGTCAGGAAATAAGTGTTCAGCTACAAGAAAATCAGAACAGAAAGCCACAAACACGCCGGCTGCACATTTGTAGAACAAGCATGGAAAAATTTAGGTGTGTCTTTTCTTTCTCTCTCTCTCTTTCTCTCTCTTTGTCTCTCTCTCTCTCTCTCACACACACACACACACACACACAAAGACTCTACCAGAAATCCTCAAAATAACAAATACCCCTTGGCATTGGTAACACTGTATTTAAATATTGATATGCAATTAACTAGGCAAAAACACACACCTTATGCCAGAAAGCCAGAAAGTGGACACTGGAAAGTTTATAATGTAAATAGACCTACATTCAAACTCCAGTTCTGAGGGTGGGAAATTCATTCCTGGTACTCTCGTTACTTGTCAATAAAATGGGTTAAGAAGCTATATTTTCAAGGTTATCACAAGGACTAAATTCCATAAGGTATGTGAAATGCAAAGTGGCTCAGATGGTAGGAATCCTGCCTGCAATGCGGGAGAACCAGACATAACATAGCAAAGCTCCCCTGGAACAGGAAATGGCAACCCACTGCAGTTACTCTTGCCTGGAGAATTCCAAGGAGAGGAGCCTGGCAGGCCACAGACCAAGGGGCCGCATGGACTTGGTCACGACTGAGCAACTCACATTTTCTTTTTTTTCGGTATTACAAATGTATCTCAAAGTACCCTCCAGGGGGTGACCATAGGCTTAAAACCCCTCCTTCAAGCCACCCATTGGGAAAATTCCAATTTATTAAAAATTTTTGATGGGGAAGGATAAATTAGGAGTTTGAGATTAATGTATACACACTACCATATATAAAATAGATAACCAACAACAATCTACTGTATAGCACAGGAAACTATACTCAATAAACTAACATTTTCTTTTTTTTCGGTATTACAAATGTATCTCAAAGTACCCTCCAGGGGGTGACCATAGGCTTAAAACCCCTCCTTCAAGCCACCCATTGGGAAAATTCCAATTTATTAAAAATTTTTGATGGGGAAGGATAAATTAGGAGTTTGAGATTAATGTATACACACTACCATATATAAAATAGATAACCAACAACAATCTACTGTATAGCACAGGAAACTATACTCAATATTTTGTAATAATCTAAAAGGGATAAACTTCTGAAAAAAATTATATATATATGTACAACTGAACCACTTTGCTGTACACCTGAAACTAACACAACACTGTAAATCAACTTCAATGAAAAAAATTTTTTTTTTAATTTTGCACAGTTCACACAGAATTAAGTCTCTCTAAATCTCTTTCTGTCACTAAGGTATCTATTAGACTCTGGTGGGTGGGGACTTGTTTGCCTTGAATTAAAATGAGGAAACAAGTAAGAAAATATTTTTTCAAAGGAAAAATTATGAAGTTGTTTCAAGCTAACAAGAAAGTATGATGGGAACAACATCTCCAAGGCCCTGGGTGGAAATCCTTCCCACAAACATGCCTACCAGGAGAAACATGCCCTCCTTATGGAGATGAACAGTGTGTTTATGTAGAAATATATAGCAGTCCAAGCTTGAAAGTGAAAGTCATTCAGTCATGTCCAACTCTTTGCAACCCAATGGATTATACAGTCCTTGGAATTCTCCAGGCCAAACTACTGGAGTGGGTAGCCTTTCCCTTCTCCAGGAGATCTTCCCAACCCAAGGATCGATCCCAGGGCTCCCACATTGCAGGTGGATTCTTTACCAGCTGAGCCACAAGGGAAGTCCAAGAATATTGGAGTGGGTAGCCTTTCCCTTCTCTAGCGGATCTTCCTGACCCAGGAATCAAACGAGGGCCTCCTGCATTGCAGGCGGATTCTTTACCAACCGAGCTATCTCAAGTCTAAGCTTGAGAAGGTGACTTTTAGATTTTCAAAGCAATGATTGGAGAACTTACGAAAGAAGAATCTTCTCAACGAAGGAATGAATTAAGAGCGTGATAGGATGTGACTTGAACAATGGAAAACAGGTGCGTGTCAGTTTTCCCTCCTGGCTTCTGATTCTGTCCTCTCCTTTTCTAACTGATGTTTGCAACTCACCTTCCTGCTACGTGGATTACGGTTAAAGCCTCCTGCATTGCAGGCGGATTCTTTACCAACCGAGCTATCTCAAGTCTAAGCTTGAGAAGGTGACTTTTAGATTTTCAAAGCAATGATTGGAGAACTTACGAAAGAAGAATCTTCTCAACGAAGGAATGAATTAAGAGCGTGATAGGATGTGACTTGAACAATGGAAAACAGGTGCGTGTCAGTTTTCCCTCCTGGCTTCTGATTCTGTCCTCTCCTTTTCTAACTGATGTTTGCAACTCACCTTCCTGCTACGTGGATTACGGTTAAGCTCCTTGGTAACATTTTTATCTGTTTTTCCTTTCTTTATCATCAGTGACTCCTTTTCTCTGCTTCTTCTCCTTCACTTTCGAGCACCTTTGACTATCTCATGTCTGAAAATCTCTTTCCCTTCGCTCTCTCCCTGTAGAGTCCTGTGCGCTTTTGACCTCGCTCATCTCAGGTCTCAAAAGGATGGGTTAGGGAAACTGTCTTTCCCCTTCTCTTTTCAATCTGAATCTCTAACACATGCTATTGGAACTTCTGGGGGAAACCTTGCTTTTTCTGAAGAACTTATGTGGAGAGAATATGATGCTTTCCTTTGTCATATAAGTCTAAAATGACCGTTATCATCATTATCATATGTCTTGGCAACTAGGAAGCTCTGAATAAGTTTGCTGCCCAAATATAGGAACCAGTGATGGTGACTAATGTTCGTGGGTCATTTGTCTAGCATCCATTTTCCCCTAAGATAATCCTAACTTTCTTTAACTGAGCCCACCAGCCTTGTATCTTTTTCAGCCTTTTCTTCCATTAATTCATAAACATGCTCTCTTGATTTTGACTCCAAAGTACTTTCTACTTCTTCCATCCCAACCCAGGTCCCAACTACTCCATGTCTTGCCTAGACAGCTGCAATGGTCTATCAATGGATCAATCACCTTCTTTTACTCTAGTCCCTCCCAAATTGTCCTCAAGAGTAGTCTTAAGTTTACTTGAGTATTTTATTGATTAAGTCTTCAGTGTTTTATTTACTAAGTGTTTCCCTTGTGGAAGGCCATAGTTAGCCATTTTGCAGTGGGCATTGGCATCAGTGGCCCATCTAACTTGAATCCCATAGTGTACACGCTGCTAATAATAGTAGTTAGAGGCAGCAATGACTCTAATAAAACTGATATTTATCAATTGTTTATTATGTCCCAGGCACAGTACTGAGTCTGTGGGCTACTCCAGCCCTATGCAAATACCATCAATACTATGTTAAAATTATCATCACCATTTTACAGACAAGGGATCTAAAGCTTGAACTTTCTCAAGGTCCCCGCTACTATGAAGCGTCCAAAATATGGCTCAGATCCCTTTAATGTGACAGCAGGGTCGCATTCTTAGCCCCTGCCCTGCACTGCCTCCTAAACATCATCCTGTACTTCTTGGGAGAAATCAAAGCGAAGTTTGAAACAGAAGGACAATCTGCGTTTAGAAATTTTAGGCCAGTACTATACTGACCACTGTTGAAAATTTGTGGATCTGTGGGGAGACACAATTGTCTCCTGGGTTAAAGAGGTTTTGAGAGAGTCCAACAGAAGCTGTAGATTTCTCACTTTTCTTTTGCTGCTTTCAAAGCTGGGACAAGAGGGTAAACTAAGTCCTGTTCCTCCTTCAGATACTATAAAACAAAGGAATACTCTGCAGTGATGTGTATTCTTTAACCAAGATGTGACCTCAGAACTGGGTTTACCTCTTGTGAGTGTCAAGCCCATGGACACAACCAACTCAAAGATCAAGAGAAAGAATGACGTATTATTACTTGTAGCAAGTAAGGAGAGTACCACGATCTTTCCCAGAGCAGTGTCTCCTTGAACAGCAAAATTTGGGGAGTTTTACGCTAAGATACATGCATATTCACAAAGGGGCTGGAGCAGAGGAGAATTCAGCATAAAATTGGGACAAAGGTCCACAGAGTCTAAGCCTTAGTTGATTGAATTCAGGAGGATCAACATCATCCTTCCACCTTCCACCTGGTGGGGGCCTTAGTTCCTACAGGACTCAAAGGCTGTGAAAATGGAAGTGTTAGTCGCTCAGTCATGTCTGACTCTTTGCGATCCCACGGACGGTAGACCACTAGCCTCCTCTGTCCATGGGATTCTTCAGGCAAGAATCCTGGAGTGGGTAGCCATTCCCTTCTTCAGAGGATCTTCCCAGGGATTAGAGCTGGGTCTTCTACATGACAGGTGGCTTCTTTAACATCTGAGCCACAAGGGAAGCCGCTATCAGATTATTATTCACATCCCTGGAGGAGGAACTAGGACCTGGTTTTATTGCTCAACTGTTTCTGGACTGCTTTTCCTTTGCTCCTGCATTTCCATTACTTCCTTTAAGATCACTGATTATGGAGACCTGTTCAAGGGCAAGCCTGGCACCCAGGCTTAGATCACAAAATGGTTTAGGCCAGAATGGCTTCCCTTATGTCAAGAAAGCCACTGCTGGTCTGTTTCTTCCACAGATCGCCTAGCCTATCTGCTTACAAAGATGGTCCTTAGGATTTTCAGGGGAATAGTCACTTTCTAACATAATATGGTGATTCTGCTTTTATTTGCACTGTGAGAGTTGAGATGCTGGACTTGACCTCCAGGTGGTGAAGGGGGAGCCAGAGGCTTCCCTCTTCTGGAGGGTGACCAGTCCAACCCTTGGCCCTAATTTCCATTCACCTGTTGGTGTCCACATCCAAAGGGAAGAACCCTTATCATGTACTGCTGAAAGGATGGATGAGCAATCATTAGTGACCTCTTGTTGAAGGGGTACTTGAAATTACCAGGCAGGAAGGTCACCGCGTGTGTTAGCGACTGCCAGTAATTCTTTGCAGAAAGGAGGTGAAATGATTATAAAAACAGGTCAAGGGATAAAATGTTGTAAAGAGGAGTGGAGCTTTGTGGGTGAAACATCAATGCCCAGGCTTCCATTTTGCCACTGTGGCTGTCAGGAAGCAATTGCTCCTTTGTTCGTTTAAATGACAGGCTTTTAAGAGGTGACCTCCACCATTAATCTTAAGCAAAAGCCCCTCTTTGGTTTATCCCTGGTGGATAAGCTGCTTCCATGAAATAGCAATAAATCCCACTGGTTGCCCCTGGAGGAGAGGGGCGTCCCTCCCATCCCAGTAGGCTTGGGAGATAAAGGTTTTGTGTGTGTGTATGTGTGTTTTAAGGAAAAGAGAAGTTGATGAACTTCATTTGTGCAGTCTTCAAAAAGTTCAATAAAGAGTGAGATGGAATCTTCAGTATTTCTTTTCTTTTTTAAGAAGTTATTGGAGTATAGTTTGATTTACCACATTGTCTTAGTTTCAGGTGTCTGGCAAAGTGATTCAGTTATATGTACACATATAGCCACTCTTTTTTTAGATTCTTTTCCCATATAGGTTATTAGAGTATTGAGTGGAGTTCCCTGTGCTATACAGTAGGTCCTTGCTAATTGTCTCTTTCATAGTATTTATTTTCCATTCCTTATCTTGATCTTCATTCCAGATTCCATCTGACTTGCCCGGCTATTCAGCTTCCTCCCTGACACACACCCCAGCCCCTTCACCTGTGGTCACAGTTTCATTTACGCCCAGGGGCCCAGTCTGCAGCACTTGCAAGAATGTCTGAATCCCCTAGGAGTTCAGTCCCTGGCATCATTCTCTGTCCTCCAAAGTCACAATGGCACAGTTTCTGACGGTCCCCAGGGAGACAAACTGAGGTCAATGAAGACTTTTCAGTGAATACAGAAGTCTTCCTTCTGGCTGCCATTACCTGTCTCTAGACTTCACCTCCTCCATCACGGGATGCCCAGGTCTGGGATTACGGTCTTTAGTGGGGAATCACCTGAGCCAGAAGAGTTCAACTTGATCTCAGGCTAATAGCAAACGGGGATACCAGGGCCTTGATTTCCCTATATGTATAAAGGAAAAATGCTCTGGTACCTAGAGCAAGCCAGCAGCAACACAAAAGGTGCTTTCAATCCTACAAAGAGAAATGGTTGCCAGAAGTGATTCCAAAGTCCTCCAGTGGCCCGAAAGCAAATCTTTTTTAGGTTCCAGAAGATCAGATGAAACATCCTTAGAAAGTCAGCATTTGGGACCAGGCACTGCACTCGGAGTCTCCAGAGAACTTAATAAATGATAGCGTGGTGCTCTTAAATATTTATATGAGAAGGTGAGACCCTGCCAGTTTTCTCAGCTGGAGGCAGAATGTTTTATGTCAAATATGAATCATCCTATAGTATCCTTTCTCAAAAGGACTTTACTCCTGGTCATAAATCAGTGCACTGGAGTGAACCAGACACTTTTATTTGTTTATAATCTTTTTTCCCTCAGTCATTGCAAATTCATTTTGCGAGAAGTTCTGCTTCACGCAGCACAGCTGGGCCTCCCCCTTCAGCCACCCATGCTTTCTAAGTCAAAAATAAAAAAGATTAGGCTTATCATACCAATGAAATACAATGAAACTAGCATATTAAAGTTCAATATAATGTGATGGTTAGGAGTCTAGACTCAGCTGTTGAATCGCCTACATTTTAGTTCTGTCATTTACTAAATATGTCAGTTGAGTAAATTATGCTCTAAGCTTCAGTTGCTTCCACTCTAAGATGGGGATAATAATACAGGAGTCTGTAGAAATAGTCCCCTCTCAAAGTTAACTGTTATGATTATTACAGCTAGAAACCTACCCATTTATGAAACCAATACTTCTACCAGGGAAGAGACCAAGGTTTTTCAAGCCTGGCATTATTGACATTCTGGATGAGATAATTCTTTCTTGGGGTGACTGTTCTGTGCATTATAGGATATTTAGCAGCATTCCTGGCTTCTACCTTCTAGATGCCAAAAACCTCTCCACCGGTTATTGTCAAATATCCCTGGGGGACAAAACTGTTCCCAGTTAAAAACTATTGAGGTACATTTAAAAATAGATAGATGGATAGACAGATATGACGGATGGATGACTAGATGTATAGATAAATGGATAGGTAGATAATATATAGATGATACATAATAGATAAGATGAATAGATATGATGGATGGATGAATAGATTGATTTAGGTATACAGATATCGATAGGTTTATATCTACCTTCTCTATGTCTTGATGGGAGTTAGAAAAAATTAACAAATGGCACAAGTAAAACACTTCACATAGTACCTACCATGATTTGTACTCAGTAAAGAGTTGTTATTGTTGCATCCAGCTCTTTGCAACCTCGTGGACTGTAGCCCACCAGACTCCTCTGTCCATGGGATTCTCCAGGTAAGAATACTGGAGTGGGTATCCTTCTCCAGAGGACCTTCCCGACCCAGGGATCGAACCTGGGTCTCCTGCCTTGCAGGTGGATTCTTTACCCTTTGTGCCTCCGGGGAAGCCCCAAACCAGGCCGCTCAGTTAATTCCGCTCACTGCCTTTTTCCCTCTCTGTGAAACAGACCTGGTCATCACTGTCCTGCCTTCTATCAGAGCCTTTGGGAGTCTCACACCAGACACAGCGAAAGCGCTTTGCCCCGCTGCCGTTGTTCAATGGCTCGGTCGTGTCTGACTCTGCAGCCCCATGGACTGTAGCCCATCAGTCCTGACGGAGGACTGGCAGTTCCTTTGTCCTCCACGATCACCCAGAGTTTGCTCAAATTCATGTCCCTTGAGTCGCTGATACTATCCAACCATACAGAATCATAAAAGTTTGAATCATTGCATCTGGTACATTCTCAATAAATATTTAAGAGTAAATATAAAAGTATTCAGCATTTCAATTCTACGGGCTTTCACAGAACCTGGTTTCTCTCCTATAAATAAAATGTAGATTGGTTTGAGAGAAGAAGGAAGACAGTGCCACTGCATTTTAATATCTGAAGTCTTACTTGCAGTAACAAAGCTTCACATATTAAAGCTGGAAAAACCTGCAGGATGAACCCACCCTACTTTTCAAAGTCAAACTGCTATGTCTTATCAAAGTCAGCCCCACACACAAGGTCTCCTGGTCCAATGAGCGCTCAATCACACCATGAGGTCATTTTTCTAGATCTCCTCCTATATGGAAAACAGAATAAGAATCAGCCATTTATATCTGGTCTTTTCATAAAATGCATTTTTGAAATCTGAAAAGACCAGATATAAATGGCTCATTCTTGCTGTTTTCCCTACAAGAGGACACCTAGAAAAATGACCCTGTGGTGTGGTTGAGGGCTCACCAGACCAGGAGACCTTGTGTGTGGGGCTGACCTTGGTGAGACATAGCATCTGACCTTGAAAAGTAGGATGAATTCATCCTGCAGCTTTTTCCTTTGGTCCTTTACAATGTGGAGAAGAGATGCCATGACCCAGCCTTTATCACCAGCGAGAAGACTCAAGTTAAGGTATGCAAAATAGCATGATCAGAAAATGACAAATTGCACATAAATCTCTTTCTCCAGTGCTCCTGCTGTATAGAGGCTTCCCTGGTAGTTCAATTGGGAAAGAATCCACCTGCAATGCGGGAGACCTGGGTTCAATCCCTGGGCTGGGAAGATCCCCTGGAGAAGGGAATGGCTACCCGCTCCCGTATTCTGGCCTGGAGAATTCCCTGGGCAGAGTAGCCTGGTGGGTTACTACGGTCCACGGGGTCACAAAGAGTCAGACACGACTAAGCAACTTTCACTGTACAGAAAATTTCTACAATTTCCACAGAAGGAGGAGAAGAGTTACTTCACAGCTCACGTGAATGGCCAGGCATCCAAACAAGCCGACTGAGCAAGATTTCTGGGTCAGAAAAAAAAAAAAACAAGCAAGACTTTTGATTTTTTGGAGAAACAGATCTGAAGGGAATTGAAACCACAGGTGGGTGATGACCTCAGTTAGAGGCGCTGATGTTCTGCAAGTTCATTTAGAGAACTGAAGAACAAACCACTCTATCCACATGATTAGATTTGGTATTTATCATCCCTTAGGGTGAAATAGTACCAACTTGACTTTGTTAGATGATTACACCCTAATTTAACTGGAAGAGCTAATTTGTACTATTCAAAGGCAAGTTTTTTCTTTCTTCATGGGACATACAGTTAACCAGGTGAAGGGGCAATCCATGGCACATAACAGGTGACCTTAGAAAGATGCTGGGGACTTCCCTGGTGGTCCAGTGGTTAGTACTTTGCCTTCCAATGCAGGGGACATGGGTTCAATTCCTGCTCAGGGAGGTAAAATCCCACATGCCTCGAGGACCAAAAAACATAAAACAGAAGCAATATTGTATGGAATTCAATAAAAAGTTGAAAAAAGATGGTCCACATTTTTTAAAATTGTTAAATAAGAAAAAAAGAAGCATGCTGGGCATCAGAAGAGCTTGACAGGAGGCAGAGTTCACCAGGAACACATTTCTAGATTCTCCTTTTGTAATCAGTTTCTGGGGACTTTAAAAAGGAGTGGTACAATGTTTTTCAGTAACTTTTGAGAGGGAGTCATTAGTTATCCAGTCAATGGATATTTATTGAGCATCTATTTTGTTTTATGATATCAGTACAGTTCAGTTGCTCAGTCATGTCCACCTCTTTGCGACCCCATGAATCACAGCACACCAGGCCTCCCTGTCCATCACCAACTCCCAGAGTCCACCCAAACCCATGTCCATCGAATTGATGATGCCATCCAGTCATCTCATCCTCTGTCGTCCCCTTCTCCTCTTGCCCTCAATCTTTCCCATCATCAGGGTCTTTTCCAGTGACTTGGCTCTTCACATCAGGTGGCCAAAGTATTGGAGCTTCATCTTCAGCATCAGTCCTTCCAATGAATATTCAGGACTGAT
>SJYX01024805.1:76539-97472 GCA_006410675.1 Oreotragus oreotragus
ATGATCTTCATTTTCTGAATGTTGAGCTTTAAGCCAACTTTTTCGCTCTCCTCTTTCACTTTCATCAAGAGGCTTTTTAGATCCTCTTCACTTTTTGCCATAAGGGTGGTGTCATCTGCATATCTGAGGTTATTGATATTTCTCCCAACAATCTTGATTCCAGCTTGTGTTTCTTCCATTCCAGCGTTTCTCATGATGTACTCTGCATATAAGTTAAATAAGCAGGGTGACAATATACAGCCTTGATGTATTCCTTTCCCTATTTGGAACCAGTCTGTTGTTCCATGTCCAGTTCTAACTATTTCTTCCTGACCTGCATACGGATTTCTCAAGAGGCAGGTTAGGTGGTCTGGTATTACCATCTCTTTCAGGATTTTTCACAGTTTATTGTGATCCACACAGTCAAAGGCTTTGGAATAGGACTTTAGGGAGGTTAATTTCTTAAATCCCTTTTATTTGAGTTTCTTCACACGTAAAAATTTCAGAGAATTCTACCTCAAGAGGGTCTGAGACTTATGGTTAACAAAGGGGGGATACTGAGGGAAGGGATAAATTGGGAGACTGGGATTGACACACACACACTACTGTATATAACATAGATAATCAACAAGGACCTATGGTAGAGCCCAGGGAACGCTACTCAATACTCTGCAATAACCTACGTGGGAAAAGAACTTGAAAAAGAATGGGTATAGAATCACTTTGCTGTATACCTGAAACTAACACAACATTGTAAATCAATTATACTCCGAAGTAAAATAAAAAATTAAATTAAAAAGAAAAAGATCTGAGAGGATAAAATCACATTGTGTGTTGAAATTGCCCAACAATGGCAAACACATGGACGGTGCTTAGAATACCCTTCTCTTTGCTTCTTCTTCACCTTTGTGGAGTTTCTGCCTGCAGCTGATGGGGGCTGTTCCTTACAAAGAGTAAGTCAAATCATTAGTCTGTAAACCCTAACATTTGTACAGTGTTGGATGTCAATTATATCTCAATAAAACCGGAAAGGAAAAGAAAAAATGAGACCAAGTTAGTTGGGTAAGTGAGAGAAGCGCATTTCAACCAGGCATCGAGGGCAGAGACAGCCGTGGTCAGTGCACAGAACTTCCTTTATTATAACAGGGCCACTGGTCAGGGCAGGCTTCCCAGGTGGCTTGGTGGTAGCGAATCCGCCTGCGAATGCAGGAGACACGGGTTCGATCCCTGGATTGGGAAGATCCCCTGGAGGAGGAAATGGCAACCCACTCCGGTATTCTTGCCTGGAGAATCCCATGGACAGGGGAGCCTGGCGGGCTTACAGTCCATGGGGTTGCAAAGAGTCGGGCACAACTTAGCAACTAAACAACAACAAGAGCTGTTCAGGGAGCAGATGGAGAATTGCTGACAGAAGGAAGGCCAGATCGAAGTGCAGGGACAAGATCATCCTGGAACTGGTCAGCCTACAGGTTTTGTTTTCTTTTTTTTTTCTCATCTGGTGGATGACACATAATCAGAATTAGAAGTTTCCAGATTTCCAAATGTAGATTCCAGGTGATCGACCATTCTGTACAGACTTGCAAGGCTACTAGGTTCCAGGCACTTTTCTGTTTACATTTCTGAACAAAAGTCCCCTTTATTACCGGCTTCCCTCCTGGCGTGGAGAGGCAGACAATGAACAAGAAAGCACTTGTGTGTGTGTGTGTGTGTGTCTGTGTGTGTGTGTGTGTGTGTGTGAGTGTGAGTATGTGAAATATTCCAGATGATAACCAAGGCAATTGAGAAAAATGAAGGTGTTCAGGGAGGCTGTACTGATTAGGTGACATGTAGACAAATACTGGAAGAAGAAACAATGGAAATACCTAACTGAAAGGACTATGTTAAGAGTCTTACAGTTAATGGGCTTCCTGGTGGCTCAGCTGGTAAAGAATCTGTCTGCAGTGCAGGAGACCTGGGTTCAATCCCTGGGTCGGGAAGATCCCCTGGAGGAGGGCATGGCAACCCACTTCATCGTTCTTGCCTGGAGAATTCCATGGACAGAGGAGCCTAGAGGGCTACAATCCGTGGGGTTGCAAAGAGTCAGACATGACTGAGTGACTAACACTATTTAAGTCTGTGCCCCCAGAGGAAAGTGCCTCACTTGGAAACCTAGCCAAAGAAGGGTCCCCGTGAAAGCTTTGGATGGAGGCCCCATTTCTCCCTGGAGATCTGTCCAGGCTTCTGTCCAGCAGGTTTGGTCACAACCAGCCTTATTACTGTGATGATGACCCCAAGGGTGATGATAACGATGATAATGCATAGGATAGTTTAGGGCTTCCTAGCAAAGTGTCTGTGCCCTGGAGGGTGCTGGGGGGCATAAAGAGTGGGAAACTCCTAAATTTGTGGTCAGCTGGGCAGACTAGCAGGTGGCCTGGGAATACCTGGAATTTGTGGCTGGCTTCATAAGTGGGGACAGTCTTGTGAAGGAATTTGCCTTTCACTAGGAGGAACTGCACTAACTGTGAGTTGTTAGTGTCAGAACTGAATTGAATTTCAGGGCCCCCAGTTGGTACCAGAGGCTTGGTGTATGGTTGCCATTAGCAACATGTGCCTGTGTACATTAATTAATAAGATTAAAATACAGTTGCACTAGTCATATCTCAAATACTTGCTAAAGGCTCTGAGAAATGGAGTATTTCTTGCCGTATCAATAAGCAAGGATGTCACAGTCATCAGCGATTGCAGCCCCCCAATGAGGAGCTTGTGAGCCCTCAGGGCACTCAAAAAGGAGAATACCTGCCATAGCAGCTATCAGGCTGCAGTCACTCCCCGCTCCTGAAGGTGAGCCCCAAGGGAGCTCAAGATATGAGAAACTGGCCCCAGATAGCTGAGATGCATATGACTAACAAGTCACTGGACTGGAGGGGATTGTGGGAAACTCCTAAATTTGTGGTCAGCTGGGCAGACTAGCAGGTGGCCTGGGAATACCTGGAATTTGTAGCTGGCTTCATAAGTGGGGACAGTCTTGTGAAGGAATTTGCCTTTCACTAGGGGGAGCTGCGGTGAGTTGTTAGTGTCAGAACTGAATTGAATTTCAGGGCCCCCAGTTGGTATCAGAGGCTTGGTATATGGTTGCCATTAGCAACATGTGCCTGTGTACATTAATTAGTAAGATTAAAATACAGTTGCACTAGTCATATCTCAAATACTTGCTAAAGGCTCTGAGAAATGGAGTATATCCTGCCGTATCAATAAGCAAGGATGTCACAGTCATCAGCGATTGCAGCCCCCCAGTGAGGAGCTTGTGAGCCCTCAGGGCACTCAAAAAGGAGAATACCTGCCATAGCAGCTATCAGGCTGCAGCCACTCCCCACTCCTGAAGGTGAGCCCCAAGGGAGCTCAAGATATGAGAAACTGGCCCCAGATAGCTGAGATGCATATGAAAGGAATGATTTCAGTGAGCCCAGACTCTTGCATCTTCCCATTTATAGAAAAGCACTAAATTTCTTAACTTGGGATATCTGGTTTCCTCTAATTAACAACAATCTTTTGATGTTAAGACTACCTGCCCTTTGTTGCAGAAGTTGTATATAACCTGACTCCTCCCCTTGTCTCCTTGGAGAAGTTCTTTCAGGGTTACCTGAAATGCTGTCTCCCCAGCTTGAAGTCCTAAAAGTTCCCACCAAATAAAATAATAACTCTCAACTTTTAGACTGTGCCTATTTATTAAGTCAACAGCTACTCTGTTGCATATTGAGAATATTTCTGTCATCGCGGAAGGTTGTGTACCAGGTCTGGTTTAGCTTGCTCCAACATTAAGAATTGCAAGAAAAGGTGGTGTATGTGTGTGTGTGTGTGTAAGGGGGCCATCGCTGTATGGATTCACCTTTCATCTTGAACTGAGTTTCTAAGCCTCTGTGTTTTCCAGCTCTTGTTCCTAATCTCTACCTTCAATGACCTAATTAAATTCTCAGCGTGATTCATTTCTTTAGGTGTGTCAATTCCTGCAATTTATTGGAAAAAAAAAATGTGAGCCTTATCCCATCAGAATTAAACCCGAAAGTTTGATAGCAGAGGAACAACCGAATCTTCATTTTAAATTAATGGTGGAGAAATGGACACAAAAAAGGTCAGAGAATTCCCAAACAGTGGCTTCCTGGACAGTGTGGTGTGTGTTCATACTCTTAAATGAATTATGGGTCAATAAGGAAGAAGTATAAGACAAATTAGAGAAAATTTTCAGAAGGATCGGACAGTTGGCAAGGGGAGAGTTCCAGGTAGAAATTGTACTGATGGATTAATTATCTCAGAAATCTCATAACTTGTTGATTAATTTCCAAAAATTAAATTAATTAAACACAAAGGGACGTGGATTCAGATATATGCCCACTCCATCACTTTCATGCAAGTTACAAAACCCTTTAAATCTGATACCTTCTTAAAATTGAAGTGCAGTTGATTTACAATATTGTGTTAGATTCTGGTGTACAGCTAAGTGATTAAGTTAAACATATATATATTCTTTTTTTTCTTTTTTTAATTTTTTTTTTTTTTTTTTTTGGTCGTGGACCTTTTTCAGTCTTTATTGCATTTGTTACCATATTGCTTCTGCTTTATGTTTTGGTGTTTTGGCCAAGAAGCTTGTGGGATCTTAGCTTCCCAAGCAGGGATCAGACCTGCACTGGAAGGGGAAGTCTGAACTACTGGACTGCCAGGAAAGTCCATATATATATATATATCATATTCTTTTCCATGATGGTTTATTACATTATTACATCTGATACTTTATTTCTAAACCAGAAATTAGAAAAGAGGTTTGTTGTGCCTTAGCTAAGATAAGGCATTCAAGTTGTTTAGCATGGTACATGGCGCATAGGATGCTATTTACATACCAGCTATAATGGCTACTTGTGTTAGCCATCTTATTGCCAAACAAATGGGAGAGGGAAGTAGCAGAGTCAGATATATTGAGAGAGAATTAAAATGAGATCTTTTCTAATTGTAAAGCTCTGTAGTGTATGATTTTTTAAAGGATGAAATCACTGTGCCTCACCATTGTTGGGGTTATGATAGAATAACAACATCAAAAAAATCACCCATTCCAATTTGAAGAATTGGAATTCCTAAAGCACTTTTAATTTCCAAGCGTGCATGCTTTTCAAGCAGAACTCTCAAAGCACCTGTGGTATTAAGCGTTTCTCTTTCAAGAGAGCAGCATGGTTCCTTTAAGGCAGATCATTTTGCATCATGCATCACCATGGTGCTTTTTCTCCTGATCCCAACATGTGTTTTTACATCGTGTTTAATTTAGGAAGATTATAACCAATGATCAATCCTTGCTCCCACCTGGGTTCCTCGTCATCTGTATTGTATAAAGCTTTTGATGTTTTCATACTCTATAGATTTTTTAAAGTATTTCTGATTACCATTTAGGGCTCACAAAAGTCAAAGATCACTCACTTTCATCATCTTCCTCTTTTCCCAAATTGTCCCTAGATCCCCCCAAAGTAACTTTTTCGATGTCTGTTTCCCTGATAGACTTCAAAACTAAACAGGAAACTTCTAACTGTAGCCCTGCAGCCCTGGCAGCTAAAACGATGTGAGTCCATTGCAGGGACTTGCTAATTATTCTTTAAATTGTTTTGAACTATTTTGTTTTTCCTATTGCACTGATTAAACGCAATTCTATAAGCCACAGGGATAAGAACGATCAAAGACTGACCATGACCTTTCCAGTCCTACACATCTGTAGTATTTTGCAACCTGGAAGATATGACTTGTAAACACCACTGGTTTTGCTCACGCACACATACACACACACATGCACACTGGCTATAGGGTATGCGCTCTGTGTTTTCAAAGACAGCAGCCCAGGTCTCAGTTCCTAGGCTGAGACCGAAGAGGTCAAAGAACTGGGATGACTCTTCTTCATGAAGACCCTGCCCTTGGTCACTTCGCCGACATTCCACGTCGTCTTGGGAGTGTGGAGACCAGGAAAGGAAGACACAAGCTCTCAAGAGTCAAGCAGCTAACCCCTGGTTATTGTCCACAATCCCACAAAGAAAGCTTGAATTCTGGGTAAATGGTTTGAACCCTAAGCAATTAGAAAAATCATTGGTCTTTACATGATTCTTTGTAATCTGACTCTTTCTCCTTTCTTCTGCTGGGAGGTTCTGGCAGAGAATAAGAAAAAACCAAATGTGAGGAGAACATTCCTGCCTGGGGGCAGGGAAGGAAGACGCAGTCCTGTGGGCAATGAGGAGACCCATACAGATAAGCTCGCCTGGGACACCACAGACTGAGGGCCAGCTTCACACACGAAGGCCAGATTGGCCAGAAAATAAACACATTTTGAATCTATCTTCCAACCAGAAGATGATCTCAGAATCAATTTATTTCACAAATATTCAAGAATTTCTTTAAGTCTTGAGGGCTCAAAATGAGTCTCTAAGAATTAGTTCAAAGTATCCGGAATGTCAGTGTCAACTCCCTTCCCACGGCATTAAATTACCTTTCAATGCCCTTTACACGGACTTCCCTGGTGATTCAGTGATAAAGAGTCCACCTGCCAACCAGGAGACATGAGTTCTATCCCTGGGTTGAGAAGATCCCGTGGAGGAGGGCATGACAACCCACTCCAGTATTCTTGCCTGGGAAACCCCACGCACAGAGGAGCCTGGCAGGCTACAGTCCATGGGGTTGCAAAGCATCGGACACAACTTAGTGACGAAACAGCAGCAGCAAGAGCAGCCCTTTATACACACACAAACACACACACAGAGTCACCTTGGTGTTAGAGCATTGCTTTCTGACTTTTCCATATTTCCATGATAACATAAGATGTTATTTTGGACCATAATAAAAGAAAGCATTAAGTGGAAATCTTCAGGCTTGAGGAGGTGCAGGTTTCCATGAAGACAGGCAAATCTTCTAAAAAAAAAAAAAAATTGAGCCTGGGCATGGTGAGAACTTGACCCGTGGCAACAGACCAAGTCACTCTTTTATGCTCGAGCCCAGGCTTCTGGAAGGCAAGGTGTTCTCAGAAAGCAAAGTTTTAATAAGGGCCACATTATCTGCAGTAAAACTGCATGACATATGGCTCTTTCTAAAGTTCTGACGTGCGGGAGCTGCACCTGCCTTTCTTGGAGATCCTGGGAACTGTCAGACAAGAGAAAAACTGATAACCCTCCTGTACTACACCTCGATACTGGGAGCACACACGCAAGGCAAGGCAAGGCGGGGACAAAATTCTGAGGGTGCCTGGGCTTTGAGATCGAGAGTCGATGTTTCTTTCATTGCTTGTGGGAACAGTGCAGATCCATTTATTAGAAGCAGACAGCTTATGAAATTGTGTGAAACAACAGGTGCTAGGAGAAAAGCCAGAGGCTCTAAATGAGGCGCTTGGACACTGCTCTGGAGAGAGTGGAGACCGAACTGATGTGGTTTGCATTTCTCTTTAGACCCAAATCAATCAGCGTCTTCCAAGCAGATTATCTCAGCATGCTCCTCCAAACAGTTTTCATCTAAAGTTATTGATGACTCTGCTTTTAACCAAGAAACAGGATGAAATGGAGAAAAACTGTGACTCAGAACAGGCAGGAACATAAGAAGCAGTTTAAAGGAAAAATAAATAATCAGAACATACCTAGTGACACTTCATTTGGAGTCTTGGGAGTGAAGTGTTATATATAATGAAATTTTCCGGATAAAGGCAGTTCATCCATTTCACACCCAGACTTTTAAACTTAAACCATATGTGATAAAAGGATAAACACAACAAATGTCATATACAGTCTTCTCTCTACCCACAAAAATGAAGCACCTTGAAACACTTTTGAAGTTTTCTTAACTGTATACATATATCTCCCATAACACGTAAGAACACATTAATTCAAATATTTCTTTGCATTCCTCACAGTTTGGGTCTACATTAAAGAGAATATTCTATTCTTCTGTGGGTAAGAGACCTAGTTGATAGAGGGCTTCCCTGGTGGTTTAGGGGCAAAGAATATGCACCGATGCAGGAGAGTGCCTGCAGTGCAGGAGACGCAAATTCGATTCCTGGGTTGGAAGATTCCCTGGAGAAGGACATGTCAACCCACTCCAGTATTCTTGCCTGGGAAATCCCATGAACTGAGGATCCTGGCAGGCTATAGTCCATGGGGTCACAAAAGAATCGAACACGACTTAGCAACGAAACAACAAATAATCGATCGCCATGTGCAAAAAACATGGGTGTAAAGTATAATGATGTCTGTGCATGGGCTTTAGTTCCTGAATTAAGGTTTGGAACTCGGTTCCAGAGAGTTGAAATTTGGGGACATCTGACTTGTAGATACATAATAAAATATTACTTTACTCTATGTGTGTGTGTTTTAATCTGAAATACCCATTGTCACTAACGTGTGCCTACAGGAACATAAACATCCTTTTCTGACTGGAGTCAGGCCAAGTGCAGAGACACAGATATTTACTGTGAACAATGCGGAAGGGAAAATAAGACATGTGCATTTTGTCCACTTGGCCTTAGAGGTTAGCATTCTGGGATTTCCTGGTGTGGTTTACGGAATCTTGGCCAGGATACCAACACCTACAGTCCAGGAACATCAGGACCCACCATGGCTGCAGCCTCGGTAGGCACAAGGGTTCAGGAAGCCAGAGGACCAGAGGGAGTGGACGTCATTACCAGGATACTGTCCAAGCGGTCTTTATATTAGAGATGCACAGAGGGCGGATGTATTGCTCTTGAATCACTTTATCCAAAGATGTCATTGTTCTGTCTTCTAAACTATCCTAAAAACCCCTGGGCCTTTTGGGCTGAGCCAATGCACCTCTAAGCGTCACAACTGCCAACACCAAACACAGAACAGACCAGCTGGCCTGATTCCAAAGTCACGGTTTCCTTGAAGAGTGGATTAGGCACGGCCCTTCCAACGACAGTGACAAAAACGGGGGCGATGACTGGAAACCCTCATCTTTGGTTTCAACCACTTTCCTCTGTCTCTGTCATCTCTGCTGCTGCTGCTGCTGCTAAGTCGCTTCAGTCGTGTCCGACTCTGTGCGACCCCATAGACGGCAGCCCACCAGGCTCTGCCGTCCCTGGGATTCTCCAGGCAAGAGCGCTGGAGCGGGTTGCCATTTCCTTCTCCAATGCATGAAAGTGAAAAAGGAAAGTGAAGTCACTCAGTCGTGTCTGGCTCTTAGCGACCTCATGGACCGCAGCCTACAAGGCTCCTCTGTCTGTGGGATTTTTCAGGCAAGAGTACTGGAGTGGGCCCTGAAATTGAATACAGCAACATTTCCCCTTCCCTTCCCCCTTATACCCTTCCACCCCAAGGGCCAGCTTGGTCCTGCTCGAGTTTCTCTGAGCAGGAGACCCCTCCAGAAACCTCACACCACATCTGCTCAAAGTCAAAACTCTTTCCTGCTTACCCACAACCAGATTCCTGACATCGCCACCCCAACCCCCAAGCTGCCCCATGGTGAACGTTCATTTGTCCAAATCATCAGCTTGAAGGTCAGAGGTCTTCTCCTCCCTTGGTACCTGCAAACTACCCTTCCCAGGACTCAAGTGTGGCCTGGAGCACAGCTGCCTTCAAAGGACTTCCAACACAGCCACCACCCTGCATCCAGAGTGGCCAAATTTCTCTGCCCCAATGCCCCACCCAACGAGCTCCCTTTATTCCTCCCCTCCTTCCCTGTGCCACCTCTTTCTGCCGATCTCCAGAGCCAAGCTCCTGATTCCTCCTTAACTTCTCTGGGAACAGCCACGGTGTCTCAGACCTGGTTTCCAAATGGTGGCACGATCATTCTGAAAATGTAACTGGCACGAAGTCCTAGCTCACATTTTCACACCCAGTCCAGTTGAACTGGTGATGGTTCTCCTGATCACCGAGCCAGGCTTCCCTGCTGACTCACCGAAAGCCGCTGCGCTTCTCCCCAGGGCCTTTCTCTGCAGAACATCTGCCAACACTACTTTACCTGTGCCCCCATGGACTTGCAGTGGCCTGATTCACGGCTGCTGCTGCTAAGTCGCTTCAGTCGCGTCTGATTCTGTGTGACCTCATAGATGGCAGCCCACCAGGCTCCCCTGTCCCTGGGATTCTCCAGGCAAGAACACTGGAGTGGGTCAACATTATCCAAAAGATCTCCGGGCTCTTTGTGTGATGTCACAGGCGCAACATGTCTTCCAAAAAGGCAAAAAAACATGGCCAGAAAGTGTGATCATCTTCTTTTTCTTTTTAATATTGACTGAAATCTAGAGAATTCTCATGAGGCTTGCTGAAGGGCTTAATTGAAAGAAAATCACAGGCCCCTTGTCACCTTCTCTGATGTCTGAAGAAAAGACACCTCCAGACTTTAGTTTAGGGCTAGATTTTGGTCAATGACCAGCAAGCCAGCCCAGCTGTCAGAGAAGAAAAAAAAAAAAGAAATGAAACAGTATTCAAATATGGGAAAGAAAAGCGAACAGCTGACTCTTGTCATCACTAAAACCTGGATGATTGCTTTACTTTGAATGTTAGAAAAATAGAAAGTTTGCATGGTGAAGGATGTTGCACAGGGTCAGCCTCTCTTCAGGTAAGGTGCTTATTTGTTGGCTAGAATTTCACTTATTTTTGGCTGGGTTAGGTCTCTGGTGCTCCTCGGTCTTTTCTCTTCTTGCAGCAAATGGGGCTGCTCTTTGTTTTGGGGCTCGGGCTTCTCACCATGGTGGTCTCCCTCGTGGTGAAGCGTGCGCTCCAGAGCACTTGAGCATCTGCAGTTGTGGCACGTGGACTCGAGAGCACAGGCTCAATCCGTGGCAGAAATCCGTAGACAGAGGATTCCACGTGGAGGATTCCATGAACAGAGGACCTGGCAGGCTACAGGCCACGGGGCCACAGAAAGTCAAACAGGCCTGAGCGACTTTCACCTTCATGTACATATATATACACGTGCACGTATCTCCTCTCCTTGAGCCTCCTTCCCCAGGCCCGTCCTACCCCAGAGTTTAAAAAGTAGAAGTCGCTTTGTTACCCCATGGACTATACGGTCCATGGAATTCTCCAGGCCAGAATACTGGAGTGAGTAGCCATTCCTTTCTTCAGGGGATTTTCCCAACCCAGGGATCACACCCAGGTCTCCCGCATTACAGGTGGATTCTTTACTGTCTGAGCTGCCAGGGAAATGTCTTTCAAATTAACTTTATAAATGAGGGGATCGGTGAAGAAAGTCAAATATAGAGGGAGAAAAAAAAAAAACAAATAATAAGGAGGAAGGAGAGTTATAGGAAAAAAAAAAAAAAAACAGCAAATGAAAGAGGAGGAAAAGTTTTAAGTTAATGTCGAGAGAAAAGGGGGTCTTCCCTGGCAGGCCAGTGGTTAAGACATCTCCTTCCAATGCAGGGGGTTCAGGGAACTAAGATCCCACATGCCTTGCAGCCAAAACAGCCAAAACGAGAAACAGAAGCAATATTGTCACAAATTCAATAAAAGACTTTTTAAAAATGCTCCATATTAAAAAAAAATCTTTAAAAAAAAAAAAAAAAAGAGAGAGAGAGAGACATGGATAGAAGCCATTATTGAGTCACAGGGGTAACTGTAAATTTGGAAGGTTTATGGACTTAAAGCACAGGGTAAACTTGAGAAGGGATCAACCGGACTAAGGAGATAACACAGATCCCAATTTATTTCAAAAGCAGAAACAATCTGAAAGGGTCTCCCATCTAGTCATCGGAAGGTACTTTTCAAAGAGAAAAGGGCCCCACAGAACATCCCACACTCTTGGGTTCTATCAGTAATGGTGAACCAGCTGGACTCATGTAACCTCCTTCCTGTGTCATTCACCATGACACAAACATGTCTTTGCCCTCAAGAACTAAATCTCTCTAGATCATGGGAAACAACACAAAGTAAGCAAACCTACAAGACCTAGATCCTCTTTCTTAGTGCCAAGGTTCATATTTCCTTTGTTCGTTCATGCATCCATTCACTCATCCAACAAATATTGCTTGAGAGCCTGCTATCTGTCAGGCCAAGCTCTGCACCAGATCTGCAAGGTGGGCATAAGCCTATGGCACCTGTGTGGTCACCTCCCATCACATGGGCCAGCCAATGAACTGAAGAAGGCCATTACATTCATTCCAGTCCATCAGAGAAGTAAATTCTAGTACTTACTGTTGCACTAATAAAATCCACATTCTAGGAGGTCGATGTCACCACAGCCAACTTTTAAGTGATCACACATATTATAATTTTATGTAAATATGCTTCTTATAGGAAGAAAGGCATACATTTTAGAATAACAAATTCTTAAAGTGTATCTTGGCATTCACAGTTTTCTGCTCAACCTATGTGCTGTATCTTTTCTTCTCACCGTCTATGAGACATCCAAATAACCCATGGTGTTTTATATTGAGTTTAAAGTCATTCACATGTGAAGTACATATTTTATGCTTGCTCAGTCACTTCAGTCATGTCAGACTCTTCATGACCCTATGGACTGTAGTCCGCCAGTCTCCTCTGTCCATGGGATTTCCCAGGTAAGAATACTGGAATGAGTTGCCATTTCCAACTCCAGGGTATTTTTTTGATCCAGGGATCAAACCAGAGTCTCCTGCATCTCCTACATTGCAAATGTTTACCCACTAAGCCACCTGGGAAGCTCATCTTCATTATCACACTGTAGAAATTTCTAGCTTGATTTCAGAACAGTTTGACAAGAAAGCAATGAGGAGAGACTGATTTCACACTGATAGCATTTGAAGTTGTGTCCTCATTAAAGCTCTGAATCTATTAAATTACATTTAAAAAACTTAATATTTATCTTGTCTTACTGACACCACATCAGATGTGATCAGCTTTTAAGTCAAAACATTATGTTTCTAATTACACTACAAATGTCCTAAGATCTGGGTTTCAACATGCTTCTTTCTAGCTCTGTACCTCCTCTGCCTAAAGCCTGTGTCCTCAGCCAAAATTTAGCTGGCAGATGGGAGGATGATTCACAAGAGAGAATGGGATTCGACTTGGCTTTTCTGCTGGCTGCACAGAACCCCAAAGAAGCCAAAACGTGTTTGTTTCCACAAAACAGGCAGTTTTCACAAAGTGACACATAGGGGAACGGCCGCAAGGAGGAAGATAGTCTGATATTTTCTCTGCAGTACGGCCTGTTGACTCAATCAGTACACGCACCCCTACTCAGTAAGCGAACTGCACAAGGTCAGGAAGGTCCCACGCCGAGGCCTGGCACAGTTGACCAAGTCTTCATCCACTGATGCGTAAGGGCTGAGAATTTGGGACAATTTTGAGATTAAACTCATTTCTAGTCACAGAACCTGTTTTTAGGAAAGAAGTGTTTAGCTCTACCTGTGGTTTTGATTAAAAAAAAAAAAGATGATGCTACTAAGTCAGTCAGACAGAGCAAGACAAACACCAAATGATATGTGTATGTGAGCTTTCCAGGTGGCGCTAGCAGTAAAGAACGCACCTGCCAGTACAGGGAAAATGACAAACGTAAGCGATCTTGTTTGAGCCCTGGGTTGGGAAGATCCCCCTGGAGGAGGGAATGGCAACCCACTCCGGCATTCTTGCCTGGGAAATCCCAGGGGCAGAGAAGACTGGTGGGTTATAGTCTATAGGGTTGGAAAGAGTTGGGCATGTATGAAGCAGCTTGGCACAGCACACGTATATGGGATCTAAATATATATATATATATATACACACATATATGTATATGGTATAAATGAACTTATTTACAAATCGGAAACTTACAGTTACCAAAGAGGAAAAAGTAGGAGGAGGGATAGATTAGAAGGTTGGGATTAACATATACACACTGTTACTGTTGTTGCTTCGTTGTTAAGTCGTGTTCAATCCTCCTGCAATCCCATGGACTGTAGCCCACCAGTCTCCTCTGTCCATGGGATTTCCCAGGAGAGAATACTGGAGTTGGTTGCCATTTCCTTCTCCAGGAGATCTTTCTGACCCAGGGTTGGTTGCCTACATTGGCACTAGGATTTTTTTTTTCACAACTGATCCATCTGGGAAGCCCCAACATATACACGTGACAAAATTCTTAAAGAGATGGGATTCCAAGACCATTTTACCTGCCTCCTGTGAAACCTGTATGCGGGTCGAAAAGCAATACTTAGAACCAGACATGGAATAACAGACTGATTCAAAATCAGGAAAGGGGTACATCAAGGTTGTATATTGTCACCCTGCTTATTTAACTTATATGCAGAGTACATCATGAGAAATGCTGAGCTGAATGAAGCACAAGCTGGAATCAACATTGCTGGGAGAAATATCAATAACCTCAGATATGCAGATGACACTACCCTTACTGGAGAAAGCAAAGAGGAGCTAAAGGGCCTTTGATGAAGGTGAAAGAGGAGAGTGAAAAAGCTGGCTTAAAACTCAACATTCAAAAAGTGAAGATCATGGCATCCAGTCCCATCACTTCAAGGCAAATAGGTGGGGAAACAATGGAAACAGTGAGAGACTGTGTTTTGTGGGGCTTCAAAATCATTGCAGATTGCAACTGCAGTCATGACATTAAAATATGCTCGCTCCTTGGAAGAAAAGCTATGACAAACCTAGACAGCATATTAAAAAGCAAAGAAGTTACTTTGCCAACAAAGGTCCATCTAGTCAAAGCTATGGTTTTTCCAGTAGCCATGTATGGATGTGAGAGTTGGACTATAAAGAAAGCTGAATGCCGAAGAATTGATACTTTTGAACTGTGGTGTTGGAGAAGATTGTTGAGAGTCTCTTGGACTACAAGGAGATCAAACCAGTCAATCCTAAAGGAAATCAGTCCTGAATATTCATTGGAAGGACTGATCCTGAAGCTGAAACTCCAATACTTTGGACACCTGATGCAAAGAACTGACTCACTGGAAAGACTCTGATGCTGGGAAAGATTGAAGGTAGGAGGAGAAGGGGATGACAGAGGATGAAATAGTTGGATGGCATCACTGACTCAACAGACGTGAATTTGAGTAGGCTCCAGGAGTTGGTGATGGACAGGGAAGCCTGGCATGTTGCAGTCCATGGGGTCGAAAAAAGTCAGACACGACTGAGCAACTGAACTGAACTGTGCTATGCCCAAAGGTGACATATATATATTTTTTAATTTTTTGGCTATGCTGTGCAGGATGCAAGATCTTATATCTCAGACCAGGAAAGGAACCTGTGCCCCCTGCAGTGGAAATGTGGAATCTTAACCACCGGACCACCAGGGATTTTCCCAGAGGTGGTGAAAAAGAAAAAGCAAAAGTGTTAGTTTCTCAGTCACAGCAAGAATACTGGAGAGAGTAGCCATTCTCTTCTCCAGGGGATCTTCCTGACCCAGGGACTGAACCCAGGTTTTCAGCATTGCGGGTGGACTCTACCATCTGAACCAGCAGGGAAGCCCCTACAGAGGTAGCACTTAAGCACAAATCTTTAGGAAATCAGGAAACAGGAAGACACAGAACCCACCACTCTGGGACCCGGCGAAAGAGATTTACATGCCAGAATTCATTCTATTCTGCAAAGGACACCTGCAGAAAATTGTCAAACTTTTAACATCTCCCTAAAGTGCTACACTTATAGAAATAAAATTTGACAACCTTTTCAAATTTTTTAGAAGAAACCCACTAGATGAATAATTCACTAAGTCTACTTCAGGTCTGAGTTGACTTGGGTGTTTTTATTGTGGTGCTCTGTTTTATTTTATTTTTACTTTTAATTTATGGCTATATTATCACATGAAAGGTGCCCAAAAAGAGCTAGAGTTGGAACAAGAAAATACATTCCTATCAGTTGCTTCCTTTTTTCCCTCTCCGTGGAAACACAGAAAAAAACAAGTACTTTGTGCATTACAGGCACCGAGAGAGACATTTGTTTTGCAGTTGGCAAAGGAAATGTTCTGAATTATTGAATAAGAGACAAAATTTCTAGCAGTAACCCTGTTACTTTACAGTCACTAAGCTGTGTCCAACTACTTGTGACCCTATGGATTGTAACCTGCCAGGTTCTTGTGTCCTCCACTATGTTCTGGAGTTTACTCAAATTCGTGTGCATTGAGTCAGTGATGCTATCTAACCATTCCATCCTCTGGCACTCTCTTCTTTTGCCTTCAGTCTTTCCCAGCATCAAAGTCTTCTCCAATGAGTTGGCTCTTTGCATCAGGTGGTCAAAGTATTGGACCTTCAGTGTCAGTCCTTCCCATGAATATTCAGGGTTGACTTTCTTTAGGATTGATTGATTTGACCTCCCTGAAGTTCAAGCGACTCTCAAGAGTCTTATCCAACACCACAGGTTGAAAGTATCAATTCTTTGGTGTTCAGCCATCTTTATGGTTACATCCATACATGACTACTGGAAAAACTGTAGCTTTGACTATATAGATCTTTGTTGGCAAAGTGATGATTTCTTTAGGATTGATTGATTTGACCTCCCTGAAGTTCAAGCGACTCTCAAGAGTCTTATCCAACACCACAGGTTGAAAGTATCAATTCTTTGGTGCTCAGCCATCTTTATGGTTACATCCATACATGACTACTGGAAAAACTGTAGCTTTGACTATATAGATCTTTGTTGGCAAAGTGATGTCTCTGCTTCTTAAGATGCTGTCCAGGTTTGTCATATTACTAACTGTCTTTCCAAGGATGCCTTTTAATTTCAATAATCCTATGAAGTGTGTTAGTTACTCTGTTGTGTCTGACTCTTTGCAACCACATAGACTCTAGGTCACTAGACTCCTCTGTCTATGGGAATTCCCAGGCAAGAATACTGGAGTGGGTTGCCATTCCCTACTCCAAGGGATCTTCCTGACCTAGGGAACAAACTGGAGCCTCCCGCATTGCAGACAGATTCTTTACTGTCTGGGCCACCAGAGAAGCCCCATGTGGGCCTTTGTTGGCAAAGTGATGCCTCTGCTTTTTAATAAGCTGTCTAGGTTTGTCACATTAATAGCTTTCCTTCCAAGGGTGCCTTTTAATTTCAATAACCCTGTTCAGTTCAGTTCAGTTCAGTCACTCAGTCGTGTCTGACTCTTTGCGACCCCATGAACCACAGCACACCAGGCCTCCCTGTCCATCACCAGCTCCCGGAGTTCACCTAAACCCGTGTGCATCGAGTCGGTGATGCCATCCAGCCATCTCATCCTCTGTCGTTCCCTTCTCCTCCTGTCTCCAATCCCTCCCAGCATCAGGGTCTTTTCCAATGAGTCAACTCTTCGCATGAGGTGGCCAAAGTATTGGAGTTTCAGCCTCAGCGTCAACCCTGTACAAGGCCTCAAAGCTAAAGGTGTTAAGTTTGTCTTTTTTGGCAAGGTAGTAATAGAAGAAATGTGTGTTCTTCTCAGTACCTGACTTAGAAAGTTTAAATAAAGGTAAAAAATAACAGAAGACATTCTTCCATGCCAGTGCATATATATATAAATCATTTAATGCTGCACAGTCATCCATTTTATGTAATATAATTAATTTAATCTTTAATGGATGAACATTTGGTTTGTTGTTAGTCTTTTCCTCTTATAGCCAAAGAACTGCAATAAATGTTTTGCATATATATCTGCGCATACATTTTTTAACTGATGAGTCTAAAGCTATGTGCATGTTTTTAATGAAAAAAGAAAGTCGTTGAAAATTATCTTGGCCATAATTCTGTTTGTGTTTTATTTCCAAAGATATGTATGTATTCATTGATATATATGTTTGTAAAGGAGTAACATATTTCCAGAAGTAATATATTTCTTACTTTAAAATTGCTAACAGTAGTCACCTTTTGGAAATTGGGATGGGAATAAAGGAAGAAGTCTTTCACATTTATTCTAGTTAGGCATTTTATCAAGTTTATTCATTTTATAATTAGTAATAAAATTAGGCCCAAGTCAAACCAAGACAAATGCCCCAAATTAGTAGTATTATTTCCCAGTAATGTTGGTATGTTATGAATGCATTTCAAAGAAATCTGTATTTCACCCCAAAAAAAAGATCCAGAAACAGGAAAATCAGCACAACCATTAATTAAGACTTCATTCTGCATCTATAGATTTCCCTCCAACGCAGTGTAAAAGTTTAGCTTTGCAAAGAAGTAAAACACAGAAATTAAGCTTTCAGGAAACAGAGTCTAATCTTGTAGGTTTGAAACCTCCCACCCCATTGAAAAGGAAGTGAAAGTGATAGTCGCTCACTTGTGTCTGACTCTTTCTGACCCTGTGGACTGTAGCCCACCAGGCTCCTCTGTCCATGGGATTCTCCAGGCAAGAACACTGGAGTGGCTTGCCATTCTCTTCTCCAGGGGATCTTCCCAATCCAGGGATTGAACCTGGGTCTCCTGCATTGCAGGCAGATTCTTTATGGTCTGAGCCACCAGGGAAGCCCAACAGACCTTTAACTGTCAAGTAAGTTCNGACTGTAGCCCACCAGGCTCCTCTGTCCATGGGATTCTCCAGGCAAGAACACTGGAGTGGCTTGCCATTCTCTTCTCCAGGGGATCTTCCCAATCCAGGGATTGAACCTGGGTCTCCTGCATTGCAGGCAGATTCTTTATGGTCTGAGCCACCAGGGAAGCCCAACAGACCTTTAACTGTCAAGTAAGTTCCTAAATCATTTTTGGCCTTGGTTTCCTTGTTGAAAAATGGGGGGGGAGGTATACGGTACTTTTTCATTCATCAAACAATTGTGAGAGTTAATGAGGTAATACATTCAGTATGCAGCAGAGGGCCTGAGGGAAGCCGTCAGTGAATGTTAATTATGTTTATATTACTATCATCACTCTACAGAGAAAGCAGTGAATCTACAAATGTAACAATTGATAGTATCATGTTGATTGCACAACGGTAAACACAATAGACAAATCAGATCTCTTCAATGGGAGAAAAGAAACAAATATTCATAGTTGTACGAATAATAGTCGGGCTTCCCTGACCTGACACCTTTCATCTGAACAAGTTGGTGGACATGGTGCTCAGTTAGTTGTTCATTACAGCAGGTTCCATAGCGAGTCAGTCTCACTGCATCACGACAGCGCTAGGTGCCAAAGTCTCCCCAGGTGATTTGCAGGCAAGGCGGTTAAGACACCAGTTTACTGTTTTGACTACTCCAAAGAAAACATGTGCAGCTGCTGCAAATGAGAGGAGTTTTCCCCCCATGGTTCCTTCATTGTTCCTACGTCTTACGTGGTCTGTTCTGGAGCTGTAGGCATCTTCCAGTGCTGTGCCAAGTCCTGGGCCAGTCCACACGACATCCTCCTCAGGGTCCGCTCACAGGCCCCAGCTCCCTGGACTCGGGCGCCCAGGGCAACCCGCTTCCCTCCTGCTCTGTTCCTCTCCTCACCATCGGTTCCCTGGAATCACCATTTTCTGGCCATTCTGCGTTTGTTTCAGCTGTCATGTCCTGCTTTCCCATTCTCTTCCCCAAAAAATGGCATCTTGAACTCATTTGGGGTTGCTATCTTGAACCCAAAATAACCAAAGCATACAACTAAAAAATTATTTTAAAGTGCATATGACAAGTGTTGGCTTCATACTTTGCAAAGGAGGCCCCACTTCACCTAAGGGAGACAGATGGGAAACCCAGAACGGATGACGCTGGCAGGTCTGGATTTGCATGGATGGCTCATACACACCCTGCTTCCATGAGATCCTACACCGTTTTATACCCCAAGAGGCTTTTTCTTTGGCTTATAGAAGCAGCAAATTCTTGTTGCAAAATAAACACAGGAGCCAGATCAAGTAAAAAAAGCCAAAGATGTTCCCTCTGCAAATGTTAACCATTGTTAACCTCCTTGCAATCCTTTCTGCTTGTCCGTTGACTTCCTAAATATTTATGGTGCACCTGCTGTGTTTAGGCTCTGATTTAGGCACTGGGGGTGCAGGAGAAGGTAAAGCAGTTATGAGAACTGACGTGTGCCATTTGCTATTTAATTGCTTTTAAAAAACTGATGTTTTATATTTTTGTTTTTTAATTTAAAAATGCTTATTGGAATAGAGTTGACTTACAATGTTGTTTTAGTTTCAGGTGTATAGCAAAGTGAATCAGTTATACATATATATAAATCCATTTTTTAAAAGATTCTTTTTCCATGGAGGTCATTACAGAGTATTGGGTAGAGTTCCCTGTGGGTCAGTTGCTTAGTGAATGTATATTTTAGATGGTATGCTCTTTTGGAAATGGATTTTGCCAAGATATTTTTCATTTATTCTTTTTAAAATTTAAAGCACTGCTATCTTATCATTGCCAATAAAGCGCTACTTATAGTCATTTACACAAATTTAAATTGTCATAATGAGCATCTATCTGTGGCATATATATATGTACATACAATGAAGAGGTAATCCTTTTGTAAGGCTTAACGTGTGGTTGGGAAATTTACAAGCATATTGCAACAGCTTATTTAATCCTAATAACCTAAAGATTTATGTATTACTATTCCAATTTGGAAAACTCAGCAGTGGCCACAGGACTGGAAAAGGTCAGTTTTCATTCCAATCCCAAAAAAAGGCAATGCCAAAGAATGCTCAAACTACCGCACAATTGCACTCATCTCACACGCTAGTAAAGTAATGCTCAAAATTCTCCAAGCCAGGCTTCAACAATACGTGAACCATGAACTTCCAGATGTTCAAGGTGGTTTTAGAAAAGGCAGAGGAACCAGAGACCAAATTGCCAACATCTGCTGGATCATGGAAAAAGCAAGAGAGTTCCAAAAAAACATCTATTTCTGCTTTATTGACTATGCCAAAGCCTTTGACTGTGTGGATCTCAATAAACTGTGGAAAATTCTGAAAGAGATGGGAATACCAGACCACCTGACCTAAGAAACCTATATGCAGGTCAGGAAGCAACAGTTAGAACTGGACATGGAACAACAGACTGGTTCCAAATAGGAAAAGGAGTATGTCAAGGCTGTATATTGTCTCCCTGCTTATTTAACTTATATGCAGAGTACATCATGAGAAACGCTGGACTGGAAGAAACACAAGCTGGAATCAAGATTGCC
>SJYX01024805.1:98904-155132 GCA_006410675.1 Oreotragus oreotragus
GTGTTGGAGATCTTGAGAGTCCCTTGGACTGCAAGGAGATCCAACCAGTCCATTCTGAAGGAGATCAACCCTGGGATTTCTTTGGAGGGAATGATGCTAAAGCTAACACTTCAGTACTTTGTCCACCTCATGCAAAGAGTTGACTCATTGGAAAAGACTCTGATGCTGGGAGGGATTGGGGGCAGGAGGAGAAGGGGATGACAGAGGATGAGATGGCTGGATGGCATCACTGACTCGATGGATGTGAGTCTGAGTGAACTCAGGAGATGATGATGGACAGGGAGGACTGGTGTGCTGCGACTCATGGGGTTGCAAAGAGTCAGACACGACTGAGCGACTGAACTGAACTGATTCCAATATTGCAAATAAGAAAACAAAGAGTAAATAATTTGACTGAATTACAAAATAAGAACCAAAAAATAATACACATTGTAATGTGTGTGTGTGTGTGTGTGTGTGTGTGTGTGTGTGGTGAGGAAGACAGACAATCAATTAGAAAACAAACAAATAAAGAAGGCAATTCTTAACAGAGAGGCGTGGTAGGGAAGCTGCCCCCTCCCCAGGAGGTGTGATGGAAGGTAGAATGTGAGTGAGGGACTTGGGCAGTGAGGGACTCAGGAGGAACACTCAGGCAAGAGAGAAACAGAAAGCCCAGGAACAGGTTACGTTTATGGTGTTTGAATGTCAGAAAAGCTGTCAATATGAGATGAGCCCAGAGAGGGAGGCAGGGCCAGGCCACTCCAAGTTGGGAGGCCTGTTAAGGAGCATGGATACCATTCCTGGAGCAATGGAAAACTGCTCAAGAGAGGAGCACGATCAGATTTCTGTGTTTAAAAGCTCACACTGCCTGCTTTTGCTTGGAATGGACTTCAGGGAGACAAAAGCAGAATTAAGAAGCCACTCAAGGAACCGCCCTCCTCCAGGCAGAAAAGGATGGTGTCCTCAGGGAAAGGACATTTAGAGCTCTGATCAGAGATTGTGATGCTGAAGACATGGGGATCACCCATGGCTTGTGGTTGTAGGCAAATTGTTGAACGGGATCGTTTGAATCGTGGACTAGGGAACCTTTTTCAGTATTCACAGTGAGTGCTTCTTCTCGGATAAGGTAATAACATTTGGTTTGAAGCACTTAGCTCGCCTTGGCTATAAAAGTATGCAGTCACTTTTATAACCAATTCCTTGCTCTCTGCAGCCCTGGGGGCACACATCTGTTGCTAAGTAATCAGATTGCAGTGAACACTCGGAGGCCTCCAGGAGGGGCTCAGATATTTGGTTAAACTCTATTCCCGGTGTGTCTGTGAGAAAGTTTCTGGATGAGGTTAACATTTAAATTGCAGGATGCAGTAAAAGCAGATGGCTCTCCCAAATGTGGGAGGCCTCATCCAATCTATGGAAGGTCTGCTAGAGGCAAAGTCTGTGTAGGGGGCACTTGTTTGCTCTGCCTCACTGTCTTTGAGCTGTGACGTGGGTCTCCTGTCCTCAGTCTCAGAGGGGAACTATTCCATTGACTCTCTGGGTCTCCAGCCTGTCAACTGCAGAGCTTTGGATATCCTAACCTTCATAACTGCCTGAGCCAATGTCTTATTAGATGATTGACAGATAGATACGTAGATGGATAGATGTTAAATAGATAGAATTATTAGGTAATATATACATACTTTGGATGGATGGGCGGTTTGTTGATTAGATGGATAGACAGTTGGATGAACAGAATGGATAGATGATTGATAGACAGACAGATGATAGAGAGGATAAGTAAGACATACATACACATATGGATGGATGGATGGATGGATGGTTGGTTAGACGGATGGATGATTGAGTGAACAGAATGGATTGATGATAGATAGACAGGATAAGTAATACATACATATATTGGATGGATGGATGAAAGAATAGACGGATGGATGGTTAGTTGGACAGATAGCCAAAGAAAGATCTTCAGACACATCTCTCCCATTGATTTCGTTTCTCTATAGAACCCAGATTAATACAGTGGATATTCAGAAGGGAATTAAAATAAAACACAAAACAAACAAAAGCTAGTGGATGTGGACCATGTGTGCCTAATTCTACGTGTTGAGGTCGGAGGAAATGAAGCAGAAATGGCCAGGTCCCACAGTACTATCCTGCAGGAAAAACGTGTAACAAGGAAACTCCAAGGACGTTAAAGGCTGCAGAATCCAATCCGATAATTTCAGCCCTGATAGCTGCAGTCAGCCGCCCTGTACAGAAATACTGCATATTTACACCTTAAGTGCTGGGTGCACCTCAAAATGGCAGATGATGGGGGCTGGCACTTGATACATACAAGGGCTCCCCAGGGGATGTGAAAGAGGTTAATGTGAGGGAATGGTTTTTCATGCAGGGCTCCACATAGCAATGATTCCCTTCTCTTTTGGGCTTCCCTGGACACTAATTCTGGAAAACAATCTGTCTGGAGGGTTGCCTTTGGCACAGGATGGTATTTGTCATTATTATCCTTGTCCTTATCATCATACCATTTATTTCTTTTTAACTTTTATTAAAAAATTTTAATATAGAGTATGCTGAATATAGTTCTCTGTGCTATACTGTAGAACCTTGTTGTTTATGTACAATATCCTATGATAAACCATAATGGAAAAGAGTATAATATAACAAATATAAAAAAGTATATATAAAACTGAATCACCTTGCTTTATAGCAGAAATTAATACAGCATTGTAAACCAACTATACTTCAGTAAAAAAAAATTACAAATTTTTAAAAGTTTTTATTGAAACACAATTGATTTACAATGATTCAGGTGTACAACAAAGTGATTCAGCTATACATACATGATTTTCAGGTTCTTTTCTATTATAGGTTATTGCAATATATTGAATATAGTTCCCTGTGCTACACAGTAGGTCTTTGCTGTTTATTTTATATAGAGTAGTAAGTATCTGTTCATCCCCAGCTCCCAATTTATCCCACCTCCTTTCCCCTTTGGTAACTACAATTATTTTATCGCGATAGTTTTATTTTTTCCCTCCAGCCCTATGCTGTGCTCTTTTGGGGCTTGTTTCAGGTATTCATCCTAACTGAGGCTAATACTATTGTTCTCATTCAATAAACGAGGAGATGGAGATTCTAAGAGGTTCAGGGGAATTCTCCAGGGATTGACCAGGTCAGCAGGAGTCAAAGCCAAGAAACTGGACAAGGGTGCCTCCTTTCCTTTCCACCCTGACACTTTGGCTTGATTCTTAGTCCAAGGTAGGCATGGAAGATGGAAAGGCATGAGCCTGCAGCAGAGATCAGCAAGCTTCTTCTGTAAAAGGCCAGAGAGTAAAATTTTAGACTCTGTGGGCCAGGCAGTCTCACTGCAATATTCTGCAGCAGGAAAGCAGCCTAAGAAGTGAATGAGCATGGATCCCTTCCAATAAAGCTTTATTTATAAGAACACACACGGAGGGCCAGATTTGGCCTTTGGTCATGGTTAGTCCCCTCAGTCTGTAAGAATGGGGGAAATGGTTGCAGGAATTGGAAGAACTTTGCAGTAACAAATTAAAGATCCCATCTTTAACTCTAGATGCTTCAAAATCTGGCAAGGAATGTCAGGCAACCCCATTTTAAAAAGAAAGGCTAGAGATTCTAAAAGAGAAAATGAGAGAACTATAAAATAAATACAATGCAAATTATAAGAATAGTGTCTAGGACAAGCAAACAGGCAATGAAATGACACTAGTCAGACATCAATAAATGAGCCAAAGTGTCTTAGGCAAAGTAGGTGCAAACCTGGATTTGAGAGACCAGGTAGGGAGTGAATAGGAACAGAGAAGAGACTAGGTCCTTCTCAATTCAGATTTCTGAAATTTACAAAACATAGAAGAAATAAAGAGACTCCAGAAGCACCACACAACTATAGATAAAAAAGCAAAGGCATTTGTATGCTCAAAAAAAAAAAGCACACCATAAAATTGCATATCCCCCTCCTGAGAGTCTCTATTAAAATAAATGTCATCTGCCCAGACAAGCACACTGATAAGACTGAATTATTGATTACGCTATGCAAGTTTTCCTTTGAAATGTTCTCTGGGTTAATGCAATAATCCAGTCCAATCCATTTCCCCAGTCTGTCCCTGCTCTTCTATCTCAGCTCCCAGTTTCAGCTCTGAATCGTAAAACAGGACATGGTCATATCTGGAGTCTCTTTCTGCCTTACCCAGTGCTGTCTGGCATCATTGTAAACCAGGGCCTGAAAGCTGGCAAAGAGGCCCAGGACCATTTTCCTGCAAAGTAATTTCCAGATGGAAATTACATGCGATTGCATGATGGGGCTTAATTTCCCTCTGCTTGAAGCAGGGGCTTAGCAGACTCCAAATCCTCAGCTCCAAGCTATATAAATGCCTTTCTGTGCCTGGGTCTGCTTGTAATGTCGAATTTCTATGGCAGGAACATTGGGGTTTGGGCTGGGGTCGGAAAAGAGGTGTAGAGCTTTGGGGTCATCAGGTGGTCCCCACCCCCAGCTCAAGGATGACCAGGTGGATGAGCCAGACAAATATATTAGTGAAGTCAAGCCAAATAGGTGATAAAAATACAACACAGGAAAAAGGGTCATCTACCCCAAAGAAAATACGGCCGATTCAACTCCCAAGTTAATGAGGCAAAAACGGTCTGCTTGCCTGGGTTTACCACACCTCCTCTTGTGTTCAAACCTATCCTGTTTCCTCACCTTGGCCTTGAGCTATTTTGGAGGTATTTGCCTTCTGCTAGCATCCCGTTCTTAAGTCACATCATCTTTCTCAATCAGATTTTACTTTTGAATCTTACCTGAGTCGCCTATTGAGCTCCAGGTCTAACTGTATCAAAGTGGAGTTTCTTAACACCATCCCAGAACCTCGGGCTTCCCTGTTTCTCTGTCCAGGAGCCAGACATCAAGCCCTGCTTTGCCCCCTCTCTCATCCTCTTCTGTTGAGCAAAAAAAAGACCCACATGAACTTACAGGTAAGCTATGATATCCGAATTACGCAATCTTACTGCTTCTGCATTGTGAATTCAACGCACTGATATTTACATTGAAAACCGACACTGCAGCAGCAGCAGCAGAGACACAGGCACAGACAGCAGACTTGTGGACACAGTGCAGGAAGGAGAGGGTGGGACGAATTGGGAGAGTAGCGTGGAGACATAAACATCACCATATGCAAAACAGTGAGTGGGAGCTCAACCCAGTGCTCTGTGACAACCTGGGCAGGTGGGACCGGGGGGCGAGGGAGGTTCAAGAGGGAGGAGACATGTGTACACATATGGCTGATTCATGCAAAAACCAACAGGACATTATAAAGCAATTATCCTCTAAAAAAACACATTTTTTAAAAATGAACACCGAAACTTGTGCTAACAATTTAAATTTTTAATATTTTTTAATTTAGATCAACATTAAATGGTAAACTTAAAAAAAACACTTCACGAGAAGTCAGGAGAGAGTCTGCAGAGGAAAGGCTTTACAGGTCAGTGCCACTAATGAAACTGTCTTCTGCTTTTTGAACACAAGACTCTGCATTTTTATTTTGCACTGTGGCCTGCACCTTGGGCAGTTGGCTCTCTTCCCGGTTCTTTATGTCTTTCAACCCTTGACAGTGCCCCAAAGAGAAATCCTCAGATCTCCTGAGTTTGTTTCGGCCTTTAGAGATCACCAGAGGCTGTGTGTTCCCTAAGTCAGCAAAGGTTACAGGAGTCCAAATTCTTGGCTTCCTCTGAAGTGTGCACTTTGCTTGACTCAATAGAGTCCACCAACCTCCTCTGCTCTTCCTAGATCCTCCTACTTAAGTCGTTCTTTCCATGGGAGCAGGAAGAGTGGGGAGGCAATGGAAGGTATGCCCCCCACCCCTCTGCCTACTCCATCCTTGTGTCTGGGGAGAAGGTGCTCCGTCACTGCTCTGCTTTTCTGCTTAGACATTTCTTTTGGATTTTCCTGTAACAAAGATATCCCTATTTCCACCCTTTCTTCTGACAAATATCTTACTTACAATTTTTGAGTCCTTATCTCCAGTGCCCTAAGAACTCCTAGCTGCAACCTCTGATTACATTTTTCTTTGATACAAATTTAGAGTGAATCTGTGTCTTTTCACATACCCTGTACAGAATGTAGCTTTACAAAATAATTCAGAGAACGATCTTCAAGCAGAGAGTGAAAGTGACTTCATGCCACCCCGGATGAGATCAAATGGATAAACTGCCTTTGAGCTGACAGAGGAGTCATCCTCTTCTTTTTCTCAACAGAAATACCTACCCTGCTTAAACCTATATATCTGGAGGCCTTTGCCCCAAACACAAAGGGTCATCAGAGATGGATGGGGACCTTGCCCAGTGTTGTGCTCCTGAGCCTGCAAAATAGCTCCCCCATCCTTGTGGGGCAATAGAATTAGCATGTGAAACAGCAGGCTCTTAATAAAAGTCAGTCACCTATTTCTCTGGGGGAAGCAAACAAGGAAATGTGTTACCCATTCCCCATCGTGAGTCTCCATGCCGTCCCTACAACATGAGTCTCTCACCACCTGGCCACCTTCTCTGGGTGCACGTGCCTAAAAGCAGATGTCTACAGGCCGTTTCTTTTGTTTTCATTTTTCTGTTCTTTTCTTTAAAGCACAGTCGATTTACAAGGTTGAGTTAGTTTCAGGTGTACAATAAAATGATTCAGATATATATATATATATTCTTTTTCAGATTGCCTTCCCGTATGGGTTATTACAAGATACTGATTATGTTAATAGTTCCCTGTGTTCTAAGGAGGTCCTTGTAGCTTATACGGGACTTTCTTAATTGTTGCTATTTCAGTCACTCAATCATGTCCAACTCTTTGCGACCCCACGGACTGTAGTCCACCAGGCTCCTCTGTCCGTGAGATTTCCCAGGCAAGAATACTGGAGTGGGTTAACAATTCCTTCTCCAGGGGATCTTCCCAACCCAGGGATCGAACCCGCATTTCCTGCCTGACAGGTGGATTCTTTATCATCGAGCCACCTGGGAAGCCCTCTTTTCTGAACTACTACCCTTCAAAGCGGGGAGCTGCAGGTTTTGTTGGATCTCAACCAATTGCTGTGCCAGGTGCCCACCAGAGTCCTCAGCCCCTCACCTATGACCAGAATATCTATTATCCCACCCCCAGCCCTTTACAGACCTTTGTCAGCCATATATATGTTATGTTACAAGCCCCAGTTTTCTACTTCTGGATTAAGCTCTAAGATAAGCATGTTAGGTCTTATTGACTCGACTACCTTAATGTAAAGGCCAGGCAGGAGTCAGGGTCACCCTTCCCTGGCAGCTACTCCGGAGGCAATTTGCATGGTGCTTCTGAACATTGACGTCCCCCTCCAGACCCTGAGCCCCTCGAGCTCGCGGGTTCAGAGGGCTTCTAGCAGAGGTGATGGCAAGGCAGAGAGCACCCCGAGTCAGCTGTCCATCAGCCTCGCTGCTCAGGCTGCCCTACCAGGGATCAGGGCTTCCAGCTAACCGTGGCCCTCCCTGGTGAGTCCTTATTTCACCATCAAGGAGGCAAGCTTTCTCTGAAACTTGCCTGGGGCTCTACCCCTTCATTTTCATTTTCATTTTTCAATTATTAAAACATCAGACACATAGTGACTACAGAAGTGACAAATCATTGTCTTCCAGGCCCCACTGCCTTGTTTGGGCACTACGTTTGCAATCCCATGGATTGCAGCACGTCAGCCTTCCTTGTTCTTCACTGTCTCCCAGAGATTGCTCAATCTCATGTCCGTCAAGTCAGTGATGCCTTCTAACCATCTCCTCCTGGACTGCCCCCTTCTCCTCCTGCCTGCCGTCTTTCCAGCATCAGGATCTTTTTCCAGTTAATTAGTTCTTCACATCAGGTGGCCAAAGTAGTAGAGCTTCAGCTTCAGCAACAGTCCTTCCCATGAATATTCCGGGGGATTTCGTTTAGGATTGACTGATTCGATGACTTTGCTGTCCAAAGCACATATTATTTGCAACTTTTCAAGGTGCACACACACACACACACTAGTGAGAGAAAATACACACACCCACACATACATCATTTTTAACAAAGCTTGTGCAGATATTGTACTGGTTCCTTCAATTGCTTTATCAGGGAGAGGAGAGAACAGTGAAGAATTAAAGGATGATAGCCTACATATCAGAGTGCAGATGTGGCTGCTATTACAGGCGTCCTCTATGTGCCAAAATGTTTTTAACAGTATATATTAGTATAATGTCTCCCCACAACTGTTCTCTTTTCCAGTAGTGACACTAATATATAAGCTATCTGAGAAGACAAAAATAATCATTCCTGATTCAAGGGCAAATAATCTGGGGGCAGAGGAGGTAAGATGATGGAGCAGAAAGGGCTTGTGTTAAAAACCTAGACGATGTGTTTTGTTTTGAGTCATTGCTCAAGTCAGATTGGGCTTCCCTGGTAGGCCAGGTGGTAAAGAATCTGCCCGCCAACGCAGGAGATGCGGGTTTGATCCCTGGGTTGGGAAGATCCCCTAGAGAAGGAAATGGCAACCTGCTGCAGTTTCACTCCCCTGAGAATTCCATGGACAGAGGAGCCAAGTGGGTTATACTGTCTAAGGGGTCACAAAGAGTCAGACACAACTGAATAACACTTTTTTTCCAAGTCATATTGACACTTGCTACACGTTCAGCCAGAACCTTCTTCTCCTGAGCCTTAGTCCTCAAGGAGAAATCCAGAAAGCCTGATGCTCAGAACCCTGGATCCCGCTCTCTGCCAGCCGTGCCAGAAGCCCCTGTGGTCCGTCAGCTTTCTCAAAGCAGAGCTGTGCCCTGCCAGCCCTCAGCGCCTGGAGCAACGTCCAACAAGCGTTCCTTCTATTCCTTGAAACACAGAGGACTTTGACATCATAAAAAGTGAAAATACCATTCTGAAGGTTGTGGCGGAGGGGCATCCCTTTTAAAGGCCATTAAGTACAGATTGCCTGACTGGTCATCAGCGAAAGGTTTCAATTAACAGCTAAATTTGCCATCAGCTTAGCTGGAGCCTCTCTCTGAAGCAAGGCTTCTCATTGTCCAGCTGTTTGTTCGAACACAAGGCAAACCAGGAGCAATTTACTAGTAAAATAGCTCCTCCTGTGGCGACTCCTCATTCTGGCTGGTGGGAGTGAACTGGATTTGTCAGGGCTGGGATTTTGCCAGCATGAAACCTTGGAATCCCAGCTTCTCTTAGCATGGCTACCTTCACATCAACTCACAGGTTCGGGCCTTAGATCTGTTTCTAGGAAAACCTTGGACTCTGTCCTCTGTGGATCAGGCAAGAATAAACATCTCTGAGTCCCCAGGATTTCTCTGATCCATAAGAGGCTCTTTGTGACCCTGGGGATGGAGGATGGGTGATAATGATACATGGAGCATAGAATTTTTTTCTCAGTTGTTTTCATATGCAAGAACACTTTCTGACACCATGAACTGTAGCCTACCAGGATCCTCTGTCCATGGGATTTTCCAAGCAAGAATACGGGAGTGGGTTGCCATTTCTTTCTCCAGGGGATCTTCCAGACCCAGGGATCAAACCCAAGTCTCCTGCATTGTATGCAGATTCTTTACCATCAGAGCCACCAGGAAGCCCACAAAAAGAACAACAATGACAAAAAAAGGAAGCTTTTGATTCTGAAAGAGCTATCTGCTGCATGGCCTCACAAAAATAAATAATCCTAGTAAAATCTATTGCTGCCCACCTGCCCCAGTTTTATTTCAGAGGGCAGAGGGTGGATTTGACCTTCTCATAGTGCACTTCTTATCCCTTGCCTGGTACGTGGTGAATGAATCCATGAATGAATGAATGATAGTTCCCTGGGTGTGATGGTAGGCAGTGGAGGCCGGTGGTGGAAGAAAGAGAGGAACATGACTGGTTCTTCCGAATAACATATTTCTCTCTCTCTTTTTTAAATTGTTGTATAGTTGATTTTCAGTATTGTAGAAGTTTCAGGTATACAACAGAGTGATTCTGTTATACACATATATTCCTTTTCCATTATTGATTCTTACAAGACACTGAATATAGTTCCCTGTGCTATACAGTAGGACCTCGTGGTTTATTTTATATATAGTAGTAAGCACTGGCTTGTTGCTTCTTGAGAACATGAGGAATTTAAGTGATTCCTTAAATGACAAATAATGGTTTACCTAATACCAAGCTCTGTCCCCCTACTCTGCCTTTTTTTTGTGTTCAACAACTTTGGGGTTTAATGCCAAATCATCATGTCATTTTCTTAGAGACACTGTAAGTGCCCATGAGCCCGTTAAACGCATACGGTTGCAGCAATCCATGTCAGGCAATGGCAATGCTGGAAACGTGAAGGGCTGTGGCCAAGCATGTGTGTAAAAGCAATGACAGCATCATTGGGATTGCACTTGGTCCAGCAGCGATTGAACAACCCCAGTGATTGTGAGGGGCAGCCTGATTCCTGCTGCATTAAAATGGGCGTTTGGGGTGGGGAGGTGGGAAGGGAATGTGCACCTTAGAAATCACGAAACACAGAAATCGTTTCAGCCTATGTCACAGTTTTCTTATGGGAAACTCACCAAGAAAACTCCATGGGAAACTCTGGTTCATGAAGATGGGATCCGACATTCTAGTTATGATTAGAAAATGCCTGAGACATCTGCCAAAGAGAAGGGAATCAAGGCAGTTCTCAAGATTGGTTACACATTAGGTTAGACAAGAATTTTACTTAAAAAAATTTTTTTAAGAAAATATCTATTTACTTATCTGGCTGTGCTGGGTCTGAGCTGCAGCATGCATGTGTTCATACTAAGTTGCTTGAGTCGCGTCCAACTCTTTGTGACCCCATAGGCTGTAGCCTGCCAGACTCCTCTGTCCATGGAATTCTCCAGGCAAGAAAACTGGAGTGGGTTGCCATTTCCTCCTCCAGGGGATCTTCCTGACCCAGGGATCAAACCATGCCCCTTATGTTTCTGGTGTTGGTAGCAGATTCTTTACCACTAGCACCGCCTGGGAAGCTGTAGCATGGGGGGACTGGTTCCCTGAGCTGAACCCAGGCCCCATGCATTACAAATGCACTGGCAGAACAGAGTCTTAGACCCTATACCACTAAGGAAGTACTCTCAACAGAGGGATTTTAAAAGAAAAAGAAGAGGAAAACCCGTGCTAGCCTGAAACAAATTGAATCTGGTGCTAGCTTCAGCATCACACGTATTGATACAGGACAGACAATGCTAAAATTGACACAGGACAAAAATGAGCGTGGCTCCGCCCAAGGACGGCAAGCGAATTTGTGAATCATTCTATATTTTTACTCATAATTTTAAAAAATTCAGAATCTCTAGGCCCCATCAGGCATCAGGCCATTTTGAAAGGATGTCTAGGAGGTACTAGTGTGCTGTCCAGTTATGGAACCACCAATAGGAAGATAAGACGTGTGGATTTCCAGAAAGCGTAATTCCTATGTGTCCCAGGCGCAATTAAGAGTGATCCCCTTCCCCTGAGGGGTCCAGTGGCGAAGGCGCCAAGCTCCCAGTGCAGAGTGCCAGGTTCAACCCCTGGTCAGGGAACTAGATCCCACATGCCACAACCAAGTCTTTGAATGCGGCAACTAAAGAGCCTGCATGCTGCAACAAAGGCCTGGTGTAGCCAAACAAACAACATTTTAAAAAAGATGGACCCGCCTTCCGCGGAAACATTTGGAGGCAGTGACAGTGAGTCTTGGGTTTACTTCATTTAGGCCTACATGGTGTGGGCACTTCCTTCCGTCCCTTTCTTTTTTCCTCTTTGTTCCCCCCTCCCTCTTTTTAACGCCAGCTTGGCAATCTCGCAGCACAGATCTATTTTAGCACAGCTGAGCTCTGAAACCTTTCAAACTGTGTTATTCCCAACTACGGATGCCCTATCCTGCAAAGAAAAGAAAATTTCTGGGGTTCTCTGAGCTCAGATCCTGGCTGCATATCGTTTCTGAGTCCTCCCAGGCTCCACCCTCCACCGGGCTGGTCAGTTTCGCCCCTGACTTCTGTCTGCCCCCAGTCATGATGTCCCCTCCACCCTCAGCTGGCTCCAAGCAGGGACAGGACGTAAAGGGCAGCCTCCCACTTAGTCGAACCTCTTGTCAGCTGCAAGGAATCTGCCTCACAATGCAAGGAGATGCAGGTGACAGAGTTAAATCCCTGGGTTGGAAGGATCCCCTGGAGAAGGAAATGGCAACTCGCTCCAGTATTCTTGCCTGTGAAATCCCATGGACAGAGGAGCCTGGTGGGCTACAGTCCGTAGGATCACAAGCAATCAGACAACATACGGGCTAAATCAGCGAGCAGGACACCACCTTCACCGCTTAGGACAGCGGGGCAGAGCAAACCCTTCAGGTTTCTTCTCAGTCGCTTCCTGGGGTACATTAACCCACATCATGTATGTACCAGCTTTTATCTAACAAGGGTTTTTGATTTTCCATCACAAAAGGAAATATTTGCTTTATAGAAAGATCCCACAATCTCTTCATCTCCACTCTTTCTAAGTACTATCATTTTATCTCTGCTTTTTTTTTCAGTAGTTTTTCTTAAGATTTTTTTTTAATGTGAACCATTTTTGAAGTCTCTGTTGAAAACTTGTTACAATATTGTTTCTATTTTGTGTGTGGGGTTTTTTTTTGTTTTTTGTTTTTTGTTTTTTTGGCTCAGAGGCGGGTGGGATCATAGCTCTCTGACCAGGGATTGAAGCTGCATCCCTTGTGTTGGAAATCTTAACCACTAAACTGACAATGAAGTCCCAGTAGCTTTGTTTTTTAAGTTTGCAAACTGTGCAAAATTAGGAGAGAGAAAGCACTCTGATGTGGAGATTTTGGCTAAAGGGGGAGCTCTGGACATTGGGGGCATTGCTTAAACTTCATCCTTCAAGTGCCTCAATATATTTTCAAAGAAAACAGACTCCAGTGAGCTCTGTAAGTTTTTTCAACTTCCATTGAGATTGTTGTGGAGGAGGCACTCTTGGAGTTTTTGCATATTTTGTTCAGATTTTAACAGTATAATTTAAATAATGATCTAGGGACTTCCCTGGTGGTCCAGTGGTTAGGGCCCAGTGCTTTCACTGCCAGGCCCCAAGTTCAGTCCCTGGTTGGGGACCTAAGATCCCACGAGCCAAATAGTAAAGCCAAAAAAAATTTTTTTATTAAAAAAAAACAAACAATAATAACCTAGTGAAAGAATTAAGTCGTCCCAGCACTTGAAGGGGACCCATTCTACGTCTCTTCTTGAGACCTTCGGTCAGTGGTGAGTTTCCTCCTCTCTCAGTGATATAGGATACCTTTTTCTTTGTGTAAGTTTTTCATGATGAGTAAACTAGACATAGTAGGACATATCATAGTCAAAAGAAAAGAAAACTCTCTCACCTGAAATCTCTTCTCCCTACTCTTCTTCACACTTGGATGAATTTTCTTAACAACCGCTGGCTTTCAGGAGAGCCCAGCATTCATGTGAGTGGCACACAGTGCGATATGTTTCACAATGACTTTTTAACAATCTGTGCAGTTACATATAATGTCCTTTGAGTTAAAAAAAAAAGTCATGTTAGAATATATATATGTTGCTCTCACTTCTAATATGAGATTGAGCACAATACTTACCCTCTTGAGACTACAGAGTCTTCATTTATAAAAAGGGATATTTATAATAGCTACTTCATAGGGTTTTGTGAAGATGACAATGGATATAAAGTATAAAGCTAATTGCTGGCCATTTTGGTCAGCTACACAATAAATGATAGTTAGATGCTGTTACTATTACTTTTGTTAGTATCAGCCAAGCTGTTTCTCTTTTTTTTTTTTTCTTCACATGCTGTAGGTAAAAAAAAAAAGTACAAAGGCCAGATTTTTCCAGAATGAAATTTTTCCATTTGTGGCAACATGGATGGACCTGGAGGGTATTATGCTTCGTGAAATAAATCAGAGAAAGACAATTACTGTATGATATCACTTGTATGTGGAATCTAAAAATAAAACAAATATATGTGTGTAGCAAAAGAGAAACCGACTCACAGATAGAACAAACCAGTGGTTACCAGTGGGGAGAGGGAAGGGAGAGAGGCAACATGGGGGAAGGGATGATGAGGTACAACGATTATATATAAAATAGATGGCAACAAGGATTTATGGTACAGCACAGGGAACTATAGCCATTATCTTATGATAAATTTTAATGGAATAGAATCTGTAGAAATATTGAATCACTAGGCTATATACCTGCAACTAATAAAATATTGTAAATCAACTATATGTCAATGAAAGAAATAAAAATTAATTTTAGAAAGAGTAGATCTTTTTTCCATAACTTAAACCTACTCATTCTTTGGACGGAATTCTAAAGAGAGAGATGGCATTCATAGACCACAATTAGGCTGTCTTTGAAGCTGGATCGTTTCCTGCCTATAAATTGTCTGACTGGATACAGTACACTGAAGGATTTATACACTTTTGAGATTTGCCTTCTGGCAAGCTCCCTAGAATCCTCACCCAAATCTTCATCTTCAGAATTCCCTAACAATTCTGCATTCACATAGAAATCTGTGGTTTTCAAGCATTATGACCTTACATGTCAACTTTAGAACACTCTAAAAATATATCATTAATGTATCATTAATTAATTAGCATTTCATTAATGCTATTTGTCATGGAAGAACGTTATGAAACCAAGCATTTAGTTGGCCTGACCGAGGACCCTTGGTTCATCTGAAATTTAGGGAACTAACCGGACCTTCCATCTTGTCTCCAACATCTGCTTTACTCCCGTGACTGAGTTCCAGCAGCTTCTTCCTGGGCAGTGCTGGGTCTTCATTGCAGCACACACGCTTCTCTGGCAGTGGTATGCAGGCTTGGTTTCTCCATGGCATGTAGGATCTTAATTTCCCAGTCAGGCACTGAACCCACATGCTCTGCCTTGGAAGGTGGATTCGTTACCACTGGACCACCAGGGAAGTCACCAAAATGACTTTATTAGTATCAAGGAGGCAGACACACAGTTAAGAATCCATAGACTGTTCTTTAACCTTGAAGTTATTGAGCATTGCTGTGGGGACACAGCCACCTCACAAATGCCCTTTGGCTGCCTGGCATGGTGCGTATAACATAAAGTCCACAAAGCACTGGGGTGCCAAATTTAGACATTTATTAATAGCTGAAACCTCTTCCTGGTCACACATGTAGATTTCCACCTGCCAAAGAAGATCAAAGGACTTGCTTTTATGCCTTGCCTCTTCTTTTCCTACTTGACATTTCTTGAAACTGATAAAAAGTTGGAGGTAATAAAAGGCAAGAAGAGAAGGTATGGAATGTGTGGATTAGGAGCAGAGTGAAAAAGAGACCTGCTTCATTTACGGTCACTCCTTCCCAACTGTGGTCTTGGATCTGATGTCAAGCCAGCTCTAGGGTCTCCTGAACAGCCTGCCTTCCGGGTAGGGAATCGCTTCTCTGGAGAAAATCACTGTTTTTGGCAATGGTCTGATGAGTCCATGGCTGATGACATCTGTGCTCCTATTTATAACTCAAGGGTATACCCCCTTTTTCCATCTGAGCTGTTAGCTTTTAAAAATACTTAAAAACCAATCAGCAACTAAATTGCATCTGAAGAGCTATTTCAATTATAGAATGGAGGCAGCTCCTCAGCAACCGAAGTATTTAAGAGCTCCAGAAATTAATGTGCATTTTAATGCTGATTTGCAGAGTATAATACACTTTGTAATTCATTTAAATGTATTCTGTGTGTTTTCTTCTAGCTGAAGGCGCAGCGGCAGTCCTTTGAATCATAATAAAAGTACAGTTTTAAAGTTTTTTTTTTAATAGAAAAGTATTTAAAATCTAAGAAAATAAACCAAGTAAAGACATAATTGGTCGGAACTGGAATGTACCTTGGGGGCTTTTCCTTGAAAAACATCACTTAAAAGCACTCCTGTGGGATGATTCTCCCTCCTGAAAGAGACAACCTGGAGTTTGGATCACATCAAATAAAAATCTCACCTAAAATTGCTTTCTTTCTCATTGCTGGACTAGATAAAAGTGTTAATTGTTCAGTCGTGTCTGACTCTTTGCAACCCCAGGAACTGTGGCCCACCAGGCTCCTCTGTCCATGGGATTTCCCAGGCAAGAATACTGGAGTGGGTAGCCATTCCCTTCTCCAGGGGATCTTCCCAACCCAGGGCTCAAACCCGTGTCCCCTGCATTGCAGGCAGATTCTTTTCTGTCTGAGCCACCAGGGAAGCCCCACTGGACTAGATAGAAGCTGTGTTATTTGTCAGAAGCTACTGACTTGGCAGATAAATCCAGGAGAATCAGTGCCTCCATGGATGACGAGTTTTAACATTGAGTTAATTAAACATAAACGTTTTGCTTCAGGGCCACACAAGCAGTTCCTCTGTGGTCAGCCTGAAGGAGGAAAAGTCAGCAGAGCAAACAGCTGCTTTTGTTCAGCAGACACCACAACCAGAATTACGGGGATGTGTAAGGGAGACAGCGTAACTACAGGCAGGAAAAAAGACCCGAGCTGGAAGCACCTGGCCCAGGTCACCCCTCTGGTCTTGAATGAGCGATCTGGAGAAGCACAGATTTCAGATGCGGATCACCCACATGCCCTCACTTCCTCCAAAGTCTTCGTTCTTTCACACTGCAGATGCGGGACTAACATCCTGAAATGGAGTCACTGCAGATTCTAGGGAAGAGCCAAATCCCTGAGTAACCCCCAGAAGCCTGGTGGAAGTGACACTCCCCTGCTGTGTTCTGTAGTCCCTGGAAAACAAAAGAGCACAGCCTTCTGTGTGCTAGTCACTGACGTGGGATCATCTCCAGCTTTCATCTGTCCCCAGTTCCGTGTCGTGTGTTGGATCTGCTTGGGTTGCGTTTGAACCGAAGTGGCTGTTGAGTCGCTAAGTCGTGTCTGACTCTTTTCGACCCGGTGGACTGCAGCACGCCAGGCTCCTCCACTATCTCCCAGAGTTTGCTCAGATTCATGCACATTGAGTCGGTGATGCTCTTTAGCCATCTCATCCTCAGCTGCCCCTTCTCCTTTCACCTTCAGTCTTTTCCCGCATCAGTGTCTTGAACTGATGAGTTGCACGAAATGATTACATGCTCTGCACTCCTCCCCCCTGAAATTCTTTCCCTTCCCTGAAGCCAGGGCGGTTATAAACTGAGTCAATCAATGCACCTAAGACAGAGGCTCCTCAGAACTCTTCTCCAGGGCCACCCCCTTCCGGGACCTCACTGCTCTTCTGGGTCCCAGTCAGAAAAGTGAAAAGACTTTTTTATGGAACAAGCATGAAGTGAGCACTTAACTCCCATTGCCTTTGGACAGGCTTGTAGGGGAGGATGGGTGAGTGACAGCCTTGTTTATCAAAGAGAACAAACCCAAGGGTTGGAAATTTGGGGTGACTCCATGCTGTTTACTGAAAATCAGAGATTTCCTCTGGCTTTGAGGAGTGGTTATGGGATGTAGCTGAATTCAGAGGTCACAGTTTAAAGTGTAGGTTCAGAATAGGCTCTGAACACCCATTTGGGGTGGCCTCTCCAGACTGTCCAAACTGAGGAAGCAAAAACTCAAGAGATGTGGGCGCCTCAGGCTGGCTCTCAATCCAGTCTGAGCACCTGGCTGAACTCCAGGTTACCTGCAATCACCTCTGCTGGGTAACTGGAGTCTGTACATCTTACACATTAATCCCTGGAGCCCTCTTCCCCTGAGCCCCAGGGGGCCCCCCTTCCCCCAGCAAACGTGACATTGTCACAGTGCATGCTGCCCATGGATGTCTGTTCCTCGGCCTCTATAAGGGAACCACTGAGCCTGCCTCTGAGCTGTACACAGTGGTGGCTTTCATTTAAATACCCACGGCTCTTTCTGCGGCACTGGGGAACAGAGAGTGCTATTTATAGGCATCCTGGTGTTAATTTCCACACGGAGGAGGTGAGGCTGGTTTCTGATGTTGGCCTTTCCAGCCAGCTGTCCCCCATCACTTTGCACAGGCTGGCATGACATTTTCCTCCAGCCAATTGAATCCTGAAAAGTTTTTTCTTTCACACGTGAATGAAAAAGAAGCCCCACTCCTTGTAAAACTGTAATGTCACAGGCTCTATCTAATTTGTACTCAGAACCCTTACTAAGCAGAGGAGAGACAACATATAATCCCTTGATACAGGCTGTGATCACTTATTTGGCAGTTTCTTTTGTAGGGAGGGTGGGAGAATTTAATGTAGAACTTGGTGAATAACTAGAATCTTAGATAATCTTTCCCCAAATAAATGCTCCTTTGATTTCCCTTTCTACTTCTTTTTCAAAGCTAAAGATACTGTGTACTAGCAGCTGGTTGAAACCTAAGGAGAGGAAAAAATAAAAAGGGGAAGAATCGCATTCAATAATGTTAATGTTGTAAGTCAAAGGGAAGATCCAAGTACCCAGCACCTGGAAAAGGGAGGTTATTGTTTAATAAAAACCTGGAAAACAGTATGGACTGATGATGATTGTGTGGACAAGTGGGCAACATAATCTGAGTCCTTAAGAAACGCGAACTGTTATAAATCTTAGCAAATCTCTCCAAGTCTCTGGAGATTCAGTATAGCCAGACTTCAGATTTGGAGCAGGAGTGACTGCGCGCAGCCTCATCTTTGTCAGTCTTCCCAAGCCCTGTGTCTTTCTCTTTAGATGGTTCTGTTAGAGAATTTTGCTCTGTGGGGACCTTCGAGCAATTTAGATCACATATCATGAAATGGGTGAGAATATAAAAATGAAAGCTAGTCTATCCATGACAGTCTTTGCAAAGCACCTGCCATACACACTAAAAAGTAATCTTTTTTAAACTTTTTATGTTGTAGTGGGGTATACCCAATGAACAATGTCGTGATGATTTCAAGTGAACAGTGAAGGGACTCAGCCACACATCTACACGCACCCATTCACCCTCATTGTAGACTCCAAGGCAGAAGAAAAGGCTGAGGACAGGATAAGAAAAGTGTGTCCCAGAACAGAGTTCTCCCCATGGCCTCGCTTTGGAAGCAATGCTCAACAGATAGTCACAGAACAAATAAGCAAATGAAAGAATGGATGAGCGTATTAGTTATTGAGGAAGAGTGAGAAGCAAGTTTGGACAGCGCGCTCAGTCACGTGCAGCTATTTCTGACGCTACAGACTGTAGCCCACCAGGCTCCTCTGACCCTGGGATTTCCCAGGCGAGAATACTGGAGTGGGTTGCCATTTCCTCCTCTGTGGGTGTTTCTGACCCAGGGATCAAACCCGCGTCTCCTGTGTCTCCTACAGAGCAAGCAGGTACTTTACCTTCTGAGCCATCAGGGAAGTCCACGTTTAGACCATATTTGCCACAAAACTGGAAAGACCGCAGAATCAACCAAAACAGTCATGAAGTTCTATTGAGAGCCCCTCCAAAAACACTGTAAAATTACTCTTTTATTACAAAAGAGTTCAAGGACACAGAAAAGTATAGAGAATGAACTCTGTTAAAGGAACATTTAAATAAAGCATTAAGAATAAGAGATGAAGGGACTTGCCTCTGTGCTTCCAATTCAGGGATGCAAGGAGTCCAGGTTCGGTTCCGGGTGGAGGAACTAAGATCTTGCATGCTACACAACCAAATAAATAAATAGAAACACACACACAAATGAATAAAGAGTAAGCAACATTTTAAGATGCTATATTAAAAAAAAAGAATCAGGTGAACCTCCTGCTTCTCCTCCCCTAGTGCTTTTACACACCTCTTTGAAGAAATAAGCACTTTCATTGAAACTGAAGTTAGGGGGTCCGGTCAAGATGGCGGAAGAATAGGACGGGGACATCACTTTCTCCCTCACAGATTCATCAAAAGAACATCTCAAGGCTGAGCAAACTCCACAAAACAACTTCTGAATGCGGACAGAGGACATCAGGCACCCAGAAAAACAGAGCACTGACTTCAAAAGCAGGTAGGGGAAAAAATATAAAAGCCGAAAAAAAAAGAGACAAAGGAGGTGGGGAGGGAGCTCCGTCCCGGGAAGGGAAGCCCGTCCCCGGAAGGGAAGCTTAAGAAGAGAGGTTTCCAAACGCCAGGAAACACTCTCCCTGCCGAGTCTGTGGCGAGCCTTGTAAACACAGAGGGCAACATAACAGGAAGGAAAAATAAATGAAAAGACCGCAGAATCAACCAAAACAGTCATGAAGTTCTATTGAGAGCCCCTCCAAAAACACTGTAAAATTACTCTTTTATTACAAAAGAGTTCAAGGACACAGAAAAGTATAGAGAATGAACTCTGTTAAAGGAACATTTAAATAAAGCATTAAGAATAAGAGATGAAGGGACTTGCCTCTGTGCTTCCAATTCAGGGATGCAAGGAGTCCAGGTTCGGTTCCGGGTGGAGGAACTAAGATCTTGCATGCTACACAACCAAATAAATAAATAGAAACACACACACAAATGAATAAAGAGTAAGCAACATTTTAAGATGCTATCTTAAAAAAAAAGAATCAGGTGAACCTCCTGCTTCTCCTCCCCTAGTGGTTTTGCACACCTCTTTGAAGAAATAAGCACTTTCATTGAAACTGAAGTTAATCATCCTAGGAATTCTTTTAAAAAATTGAATTTACTTGCAGATATATGTATCCATAAATTATGCATTGTTTTATATCTTTTTTTAGCTTTTAAAAATAAGCACTACTGTACCATATATAATTTTCCCTAACTTGCTTTTCATACTTGTGTTTAGGGGAATTTATCCATGTTGATTTATGTAGCTCAAGGAAATTTATTTTAACTGATGTGTAGTGTTTATTGTACCTTATGAATATCCCATAACTTACATCTCCACTTTTCCTGGTGCTGTATATTTTAGTTTTTTTTTTTTTTTGGCTATTGCAAACAAGGCCTCCCTGGCCATTCCTGTTTATGTTTCCTTGAGCATACAGCCAAGGTCTCCACAGGCAGTGGTTTTCAACCCTGCCTGTATGTAAGAACAGTTTAAGAAAAATATCCCGTCTGAGCTCAACATCAAAGATTCTGATTTAATTTGCCTAGGGTCTAAATTCCAGTGTTAGAAGACAGAAAATGAATAAAGTTATAGATTAGGAAATGTTAGTCACACAGTTGTGTGAGACTTTTTGTGACCCCATGGACTGTAGCTCACCAGCCTCCTCCGTCCATGGGATTTCCCAGGCAAGAATCCTGGAGTGGGTTGCCATTCCCTTCTCCGGTGGATCTTCCCAACCCAGGGATGGAACCTGCAGGAAGAGCCACCAGGGAAGCCCAGGTTAGGAGATATCTCTGGTGGTAATTTCTATTGTTGGCTCCATTTATAGACGGGGAGAATGAGGTGCAGTGACTTACCTGCACCTTCGGTGCAGTAAGGTCATGGCAAAGCCAGAATCCAGACCCGGGTGGTCTGAGCTGAGTGTAGGTGTCTAAGCCCCGGGCTACACTTCCTCTATCGTTGTCAAGGGCAGATCCAGAAACAGAAGACCTAGTAGGCTAGAAAGGCTGTGCTCCGAGTCTGAATTTTCAGATGAGAAACTGAGGCTCATAGAGAGGTAGGGAGTGTGTCAGCCCAAGGGGCCCTCCATGTGAAGGAGACCATCCGCGCCTGTTCCTCTCCAACCTAGTGAGGCTGGATTGACCGTTCATTTCTGAAACACAGTGTGCGTTTCCTAATTATAAAAATGGCATTATAATGGTGGGATTCTCTTGTGGCTCAGTGGTAAAGAATCCACCTGCCAAACGGGAGATGCAGGTTCCATCCCTGGGTTGGGAGGATCCCCTGGAGAAGGAAATGGCAACCCACTCCAGTATTCTTGCCCAGGAAATCCCAAGGACAGAGGAACCTGGTGGGCTATAGTTCATAGGGTTACAAAGAGTCAGATACAACTGAGCAGCTAAACAAGAACAATCCAAGAGGTGAGGGAAAGAAAACAGGGGGATCCCCTAGAGCCTGGGTCCAGGGAAGAGCATCCTCTGGAGGTGATCCTGAAGCTCAGATGAGTGATCTGTGGTGGGTGAGATTTCAGACAAAGAGAGCTCCTGCCAGAGGACATGGCTGGAGGAAGCTTGTCATTTTGAGAAGCAGAAAGAAAGTCAGTATTTCTGCTAGCCTGCTCTTACAACTGTGGGGCCAGCTTAGGATTACCAACACAGGCCCACGTGCTTGCATGCTGAATGCGTTCAGTAATGTCTGCTTTTTTGTGACCTTGTGGACCATAAGCTCGCCAGGCTCCTCTGTCCACAGGGATTCTCCAGGCAAGAATACTGGAGTGGGCTGCCTGGGATACCCTTCTGCAGGGGATCTTCCCAACCCGGGGATCAAACCCGTGTCTCTCACATCTCCTGCACTGACAGGAGGGTTCTTAACCACTAGCGCCACCTGGGAAGCCCTACAGGCTCATGGACCACACACCTGAATATGAAGAATCATAAGTTAAGCAAACTATTAAGGCATATATGCCTATATTACTGTTTTAACAAATACACCTTCATAGTAACAAAATTAAAAATATGAAAGAAAAAATTTAAATAACAGATAGTGCTATGGTCTTCATCTGATAGAAAGTCATCAAAATACCAATGACAATTACGTGTGATTGTTATTGCACACATGTGGGTGTACTGGGAGATGGACCAAGGATGCTTGAATGAGTGATGAAATAAAGATATAGGTAATTGATAAATTATTTTATATTTATTCCATAAAACTTATTTTGTTGGCTCTGTTTCAGTGAAATCATTATCTAGGTTGCTATAATCAATAGTCACATAATCTGTTATTGAAAGTCATGGTCTAAAGGATTAAAGCAAAACCCAGTTTTAAGAGAGACACAATTTAAATGTATTTTCATTAAAACATAGATGTAAAACATTTTTAAAGTTAACATGTTAATTAAGGTTATTTTTAATTGAAGGTGGCTTTTCTTCTAAAGTATATCATAATTAATAAATATCAAATATTCATTCACATTTTCAATTTCATCTTAAATTTAAATGATTCTTGTTAAACACAGTGCTGACCCTTAAATAGTGTGGGGTTGGGGCACTGACCTTTTGTACAGTTGAAAATCCATGAGTAAAGTTACAGTTGACCCTCCATATGTGCAGTTTGGCATCTGTGAGTTTCCCAGTGTCAGTGGTGTACTCCTGAAGAATAGATTTATACAGAGAAAATCCACACAGTTCAGACCCATGTTGTTCAAGGGCCAACACTTACATAAAAGTAAAGCTATTGCAATGCAAGAATTGGATGTACATTCAGTTGTATGAACAGGTTTCACTTCATGTTACTTTTAGTCCCACAGTGGTTTAAAATGCAGGATTTATTATTGCTAAGGTATGGAGAGGTCAATAGATCAGGAGATGACTGCCATTCGAAGAGGATTTGTCATTTTCACAGACCCCAGGAGAAGGGGGCACGTCATGCCAGGCAGGGCCACAGAGGGAGGCACCAGGGTCCATCAGGATGTGAAGGTGGGGGGTGTGAATAACAGCTTTTATGATCACTTCCTGGGACAAGGTAAGTTTACCTAAATAAAATGGGGCTTTTAAAAAATGAAATGAAAAAATTAAATTTCAGCTGGCTTATTTACAATGTGAGTAAAATAAGGAATTCTGTGAGACACTTTTATATCTTAAACAAAAAAAGAAATTTCCCAGGGATCAAAACCATTTCAGATGGTGGCTTTTGAACAGCGCCTCTAGAGAGCAGCAGAGCAGGACAGAAGCCAGTGTTTACTAGCATAAGTCTAACAAGAAATCCTTGTGCCAAGAATACTGACCAAAACCTGAGAACTTATAGGTGAAGTTGTTTTAAAATGGATTGTTAATGGCATCTTCTATGATAGCTGTGAGGATCCTGGTGTGCTGCAGTCTGTGGGGTCTCAAAGAGGCGGACGTGAGTTAGGAACTGAACAACAGCAACACCCTTGCAATCAATTACCTTGGATTTTTAATAACATCTCCCAACTAATCTGTATTTCTTCGGGACTTCCCTGGTATTTCAGTGGCTAACACTCCATTCTCCCAGTGCAGGGGGCCCAAGTTTGATCTCTGGTCACGGACTAGAACCCACACGTTGCAATTAGGACCCAGTATAGCCAAACAAATAAACAGATTTTTTAAAAATCTGTATTTCTTCATGCTTCCAGTTGGAAGTTTGATAGTACCAAAGGTTGATAGAAATTTCTGGACATGATGCCTATGATAGGTCCACATATCGGGGCATGACGTACTTGTCTTGTACTGAGAGAAGTCCTGAACATTTTAAGGTGGACTCATTCATGTTAGTGAACTGCATTGTGGTGTGGCTCCTGGAAAGGTCACAGTTAATATTTCAGTGCTTGCTGTAGAATGAAAATCCCAAGTAATTGTTTGCAAAGCCTTTGTTGCTGCCGTTCAGTCTCTAACTCACGTCCGACTCTTTGAGACCTCGCAGGCTGCAGCACACCAGGCCTTCACTATCTCCCTGAGTTTGCTCAGACTCATGCCCACTGAACCAGTGATGTCATCCAACTGTCTCATCCTCTGCTGCCCTCTTCTCCTTTCACCCTCAATCTTTCCCAAGAGCAGTCTTTTCCAATGAGTTGGTTCTTCGCATCAGGTGGCCAAAGTATTGGAGCTTCAGTTTCAGCATCAGTCCTTCTGGTGATTGACTAGTTTGATCTCCTTGCAGTTCAAGGGACTCTAAAGAGTCTTCTCCAACACCACCGTTCAAAAGCATGAATTCTTTGGCACTCAGCCTTCTTTATGTCCAACTCTTACATCTGTACATGACTACTGGAAAAACGATAGCTTTCATTCATAGGTGGACCTTTGTTGGCAAAGTGATATCTCTGCTTTTTAATACACTGTCTAGGTTTGTCATAGCTTTTCTTTCAATGGGCAAGTGTATTTTAATTTCTTGGCTGCAGTCACCATATGCAGCAATTTTGGAACCCAAGAAAATAAAGTCTGTCACTGTTTCTACTTTTCCCCATCTAGTTGCCATGAATTAGACTCGACTTAGTGCCTGAACAATGAACAACAATATTTGCCATGAAGTGAAGGGAACAGATGCCATGATCGTAGCTTTTTGAACACTGAGTTTTAAGCCAGCTTTTTCACTCTCCTCTTTCACCTTCATCAAGAGACTCTTTAGTTTCTCTTCACTTCCTGCCATTAGGGTGGTATCATCTGCATACCTGAGGTTATTGATATTTCTCCTGGAAATCTTGATCCCAGCTTGTAATTCATCCATCCTTGCATTTCGTATGATGTATTCTACATATAAGTTAAATAAGCAGGGTGACAATATACAGCCTTGATGTACTCCTTTCCCAATTTTGAACAAGTTCATTGTTCCATGTCTGGTGCTAACGGTTGCTTCCTGTCCTGCATACAGACTTCTCAAGAGACAGGTAAGGTGGCCTGGCATTCCCATCTCTTTAAGAATTTTCCACAATTTGTTGTGATCCACACAGTCAAAGGCTTTAGCGTAGTCATTGAAGCAGAAGTAGATGTTTTTAGTTATTTAACTCATTCACCCAGGAATAATTTTGTACTAAAACTTATTATATCTAATAAGGCCCCCAGTCTAAAACTACAGACCCATTCATTTTATTAGACGCAGAGCTGGCAGGATGCCATAACAATGAGGACCAGGGATTTGGTTTTGCCATGGTGACAAAGAGACTTTTATTAACTTTTGGGGAAAAAAAAAAAGCAGGCATGTTAGTTTAATACAAAGAAAAAGCTCACAGCCTTTCACCAGCAAATAGCTGAGTTTCCCTCCCTGAAATACATTTCCTCAAATGAGAGTGAAATGTTTCCAAAATTATAGATTTGAGGACTGAACGGCAAAGAATAAAACTCTCAGATTTTAAACTTTAGAAGATGAACGAATGTGGATCAATTCACACTCTGATGTAAAATTCCTCATTTGAATAAAAGCTACAAATGGAAATCATTGTCCTATGCCCCAATAAAAAGTAANCAAAATTATAGATTTGAGGACTGAACGGCAAAGAATAAAACTCTCAGATTTTAAACTTTAGAAGATGAACGAATGTGGATCAATTCACACTCTGATGTAAAATTCCTCATTTGAATAAAAGCTACAAATGGAAATCATTGTCCTATGCCCCAATAAAAAGTAAATACAGTGATGTTAGAAAAGTAGAATATTGCAAGTATGTCGAATCACTGCTTCTAAAAAAAATCACTATGCAAGAATCTTTCGGCATTTAGGATTCCTACATTTGTGAACAGCTGTTTTGGTAATAAAGCTGAATAAAACTAAATGTCACAACTCATTAAAGGATTTAACATTGAACACAGAACTCAAAACTTGACACTGTCATCTTAATATCTTAAAAAAAAAAAAAAAGACACTAACAGCAAAACCAACAGAAATGGTAGTCAGGCTTCTATGTTCTAATCTAAAGCATAATGATTTATAAGATAAAATACAAATAGAAATGTGTAATGGATTACGTATTCAAATATACGCTCCTGTTAATTTTCAAATTCAAATTGATAGTATTCTATTACCCATGTTTCTGTTGTAATTTTACAACGACACATCTGGAAAAACACAGAAAGACTGAATATTTTTCTGGCTGTTGATTTTTCTTTTTTTTTTTTAAATATGTTTATTTATTTACTTAGTTGGCTGCACTGGGTCTTGGCCGCAGCATGCAGGTTCTTTAACTGCAGAGTTTCGGCATGTGGGATCCAATTTCCCAACCAGGGGTCACACCTGGGACCCCTGCATTGGGAACTCAGAATCTTAGCCACTGGACACGCAGGGAAGTCCTCGCTAATTTTTCTTATACTCAGTCCATCTCACTGGTTTATTTTTACCTTCCAGGCCCTGGAGATACCGAAGTGTGTGATCTCTGTTCTAGACCATGAGTTCCTTGTGGGCAGAAACCCTGGCAAGATACTATCCCACCAGCTTTCCTCATTGGTCCATCTATGATCCATCAACTATCTAACAAATATTTCTTGGTCGCTTGCTATCTACCCAGCATTGTCGGTCATGCTCCAATTACAAAAGTGGATAAAACGATTCCTGCCTCCAGGACCTCTGATTCCTGTATTCAGTAAACATTTGAACTGGTTGACTGGCTGTCTTAGTCCTCCCATGGCACAAAGAGTTCTGAGCGACACAGTCTGTAGAACTCCAAGACTGTTTCTTGCAAACGTGTCAGGTGATGTAACAGCTTATAAAATTCATCCCCAAAGAGAAAAAACTATTCCTGTCTGCGCGGTTTGAGCTGTGAAGGCATCTGGCACAATGGGAAGTGGCAAGTTTTGCCTTCAGGGTGACAGAAATGTGAGTCCCTAAAGCATTAATTAGTAAATTAACACATAGGCCCATTCTCCTAAGTCCCCTAGACCACAGCCTTTCTGAATTTGCTGTAGCAAAGTAAGCTTTTCTTAAGAGACATGTTTGTAGGTCTGAACAAACATGGCTTTGTCTTTGCTGGCATCTGAATCCATTTCTGTCTCTGTTATCATGCTCGACATCCAAAGACTTATGCTTCTAATCCTGGTACCTTCACGCCCAGTTACCATGATGATGGTGGTAACTTCCCCCATACTTAATCTTCCCTTTAGGTTAATTGTCTTTTAAGACATACCTGGGCTGATGTCACAGGAAACAGAATGGCTACTCTTTGCTGAGCTCAGCAGTTGCGCTAGATTTAAAGGGAGGGATGAGAATGAGAGATGTTGTAGTAGGCTTTGGGGTTGAAATGGTAAACAAGCAAAACAAATGGACACATTCTCACAGTCTTAACTATTTCACAGTCTTTTAAAATAGTTAGATATTTAAGATCTTGCCGTCTTCTTAAAGATTTTAAGAGATATTTAATTTCTCATCTTTTATTAGCCCAGAAGAATAGAGGTGTTCTCTGCTTCCTCATAATTTTTAGTCTTTTGCTAAAATTCTCCTTCCCCTCTGTTCACTCAACCTGGTTGAATTCTGCCGTAATTCAATGTTATTTCAACAGCATTTTATCAAGTATCTATTCCATGCCAGGTCCTGTCAGCAGGCAGTGTAGGAGACAGCAGAGCACCTAGAAAGGGGGTTCATCAAAGACAGAATTCAGAATACATAGAATTTATTAAGTGAAAAGGGTGAGATATGAAACCCAGGCAATTCAGTCAGCATGTTCAAAGGTGCAAAAGAATGAAATATCATGGTGGGCAAGAAGGAAATATAAATTGTTTGAGTGGCTGGGACGGCAGAAAAAGAGCAGGCTGGGAGTTAGCTGAGAGTTGGAGCTTATTCCAACTGAGCTTCAGTCACTGTTCCAAGGAGGGCTTGTTTCAAAACCACCGGGGGAGGGCAGGGATTTTTTTTTTTTTTNTTGTCGGTCATGCTCCAATTACAAAAGTGGATAAAACGATTCCTGCCTCCAGGACCTCTGATTCCTGTATTCAGTAAACATTTGAACTGGTTGACTGGCTGTCTTAGTCCTCCCATGGCACAAAGAGTTCTGAGCGACACAGTCTGTAGAACTCCAAGACTGTTTCTTGCAAACGTGTCAGGTGATGTAACAGCTTATAAAATTCATCCCCAAAGAGAAAAAACTATTCCTGTCTGCGCGGTTTGAGCTGTGAAGGCATCTGGCACAATGGGAAGTGGCAAGTTTTGCCTTCAGGGTGACAGAAATGTGAGTCCCTAAAGCATTAATTAGTAAATTAACACATAGGCCCATTCTCCTAAGTCCCCTAGACCACAGCCTTTCTGAATTTGCTGTAGCAAAGTAAGCTTTTCTTAAGAGACATGTTTGTAGGTCTGAACAAACATGGCTTTGTCTTTGCTGGCATCTGAATCCATTTCTGTCTCTGTTATCATGCTCAACATCCAAAGACTTATGCTTCTAATCCTGGTACCTTCACGCCCAGTTACCATGATGATGGTGGTAACTTCCCCCATACTTAATCTTCCCTTTAGGTTAATTGTCTTTTAAGACATACCTGGGCTGATGTCACAGGAAACAGAATGGCTACTCTTTGCTGAGCTCAGCAGTTGCACTAGATTTAAAGGGAGGGATGAGAATGAGAGATGTTGTAGTAGGCTTTGGGGTTGAAATGGTAAACAAGCAAAACAAATGGACACATTCTCACAGTCTTAACTATTTCACAGTCTTTTAAAATAGTTAGATATTTAAGATCTTGCCGTCTTCTTAAAGATTTTAAGAGATATTTAATTTCTCATCTTTTATTAGCCCAGAAGGATAGAGGTGTTCTCTGCTTCCTCATAATTTTTAGTCTTTTGCTAAAATTCTCCTTCCCCTCTGTTCACTCAACCTGGTTGAATTCTGCCGTAATTCAATGTTATTTCAACAGCATTTTATCAAGTATCTATTCCATGCCAGGTCCTGTCAGCAGGCAGTGTAGGAGACAGCAGAGCACCTAGAAAGGGGGTTCATCAAAGACAGAATTCAGAATACATAGAATTTATTAAGTGAAAAGGGTGAGATATGAAACCCAGGCAATTCAGTCAGCATGTTCAAAGGTGCAAAAGAATGAAATATCATGGTGGGCAAGAAGGAAATATAAATTGTTTGAGTGGCTGGGACGGCAGAAAAAGAGCAGGCTGGGAGTTAGCTGAGAGTTGGAGCTTATTCCAACTGAGCTTCAGTCACTGTTCCAAGGAGGGCTTGTTTCAAAACCACCGGGGGAGGGCAGGGATTTTTTTTTTTTTTAGGCAACCAAACTTATTTTTTCTGGGCAGGACACCTGGTGATTCAGATTCAGAAGGAGTGGGATTGGAGCCCAGAAATGTTTACTTTTTGAAATACTTTCCAAGTTCCAATTCAAGATGACAGCTGAGCACAAGCCTTTGCCTTCCGCCTCCTCTTCCTCCCCAAATCCCTCCTGAAATTGACAGAAAAAGGACCAAGTGACTTACTTACAGCAGTGAAGACCATAGAAAAACCTGTAAAGAGGTCAGAGCTAGTAATCTCTTGCTTAAAGTTAGGGAGAGGACAGAAGCATGCGGAAAGCAGAAAACCAGCACTGGGAGCTATGACCCTCCACCTTGGGAGCACGATGCTGAGAAAGCCGTGGGTTCTGACAGAGCTACCGGAAGCTTCCAAACTGGCCTAAGTCAGAGTGGGTAATGAATGATGCCACAAAAATAAAATCATATGACGAGAGGAGTGTCTAGGGAACACCTGAACCCTTCCCTTCCAACCCATGGAGATTAACTGGCAGCCTGGCTCTTACCAATGTGGAATAGATGCTCTCTGAAAGAAAGATTTTTGGGAAATTCAAGCAATGCTATTCTAGCCCAATTAATTTCTTCCCAGCTGGGAGAACAAGATCAGCATGGAAGAAAATCTTCCCCATATGTTCCTTGGGAGTCTGGGAGTAAGAATACCCCCAGCCCCTCCAAGTACCCCCGACCCACAGACCTCACCAGGGATGGAGAAGAAAGTACAGAAGGAACTGAAAGAGGAACCCATCCTCATAGCTGTTGTGTTATACCCATGGGGCACTCAAAATGCAAGCTCTTCAGGATCATTTCTGTTTTGTATTAGGTGGGCATAAGAATTTACTATGGGCTTCCCAGGTAGCTCAGCTGGTAAAGAATCTGTCTGCAGTGCAGGCGACCCCAGTTCTATTCCTGGGTTGGGAAGTTCTCCTGGAGAAGGGATAAGCTATCCACTCCAGAATTCTTGGGCTTCCCTGGTGGCCCAGGTGGTAAAGAATCCGCTGGGTTTGATCCCTGAGTTAGGAAGATCGCCTGGAGGAGGGCATGGCAACCCACTCCAATATTCTTGCCTGGAGAAGCCCCATGGACAGAGAAGCCTGGCAGGCTACAGTCCACCGGGTTGCAAAGACTCAGATACAACTGAGTGATTAAGCACAGCACAAGAACATTAACACAGAGCCTCAAACATCCCAGCCTGTCTCAGGGTATTGCTTCTCTACTACAAACAGATAGGTTCTCTACTGCAAACAAGCAGCAAGAATAAAATTTTCCCTTTAAATGAAATCTCTCTGAAAAGGAGGCATTCTCTGATGGGTAGAGTGATCCAAAAAGGACCAGAATTCCTATGTTCAACTTTCTTTTATTATCTTTGTCTACTGAAAAGGGGAAGAAACCAGTATTTGCTAAAAGAATCCAGCACTCGCTCTGGGCTGCAAGGGTGGATGGAGGTGGACAGGAGTCCGGGTTTCCATGTTCTAAGGGGATCGGATCCATGCTATGAAGCTCAGCACCTAGAGAATCCAGGACAAGGAGAGGTTTGGAAATGTGTGTAACCCTCCCCAGTCTCTGGCTAGAAAGAGACTCTCTCTTCCCCAGGAGAGCCCCTGACAAGGATGAAGGGGGTTTCAGAGGTCCATTCAAACAGGCTGAGATGACCCATCCCAACAGGATGACCACCGGGAAGGGAGTGGATGAGGCAGAAACCCTGTGACGTGAGCGGACAATGTAGCATACGCGCTGCAAAGGCCTCAGAGGAAAGCTGCAACCTAGCGAGCGGGCTGCGTGTGATTTCCACTCGAACTGGGACCCGGTCCCGCTGTGGGTTCCAATCCAGCCCCCACTTTGGACCCAACGGGTGAGAAAAATCACACTGACATGCAGCTTGAAAGCCCTCTCTGATGTCAGATGAGAGAACTCTCATTCTCGAATGTTGAGAAATTAAGTAACTCTGGGACCAGGGCGCGTCGGGGTGAGGGGGTGTGGCGGGGAAGCAGCGGCTCCTAGTTCTTTTCTTGAAAATGAAACCATGTTGAATGCAATTGTGTGTGATGCTCCTGGCTGTGCAGTGAGGGATGGTGGCCCCCTGCACTTTCTTCCTCATACTCCGCCAGCCCTGTACGAGCCGTGTACATTCGTGCATTTGCAGGGAAAGAGGCCAGCTGGGGGAGGCGGGTGGCCGGGAGAGAGCCGAATCCCGCCCCNCCACACGTGTCTCTAGTGAGTTGTTTCTGGTCAGTTCTAACCTCCAGCGTTTTCAGAAGCACCTCCTGCTCACAAACTTGGCTTTGTTGATCAATGAATGAACCACTTTGTAGCCTACAGTCTGTGTGGGAAACCAAAACAACCCAGGGTGGAGGGCCCACTCCATTTGCAGAACCGTACCCAGCCCCGCCTCTCGCCAGTGGGCCACTGACCCTGCCTCCTGATCACCCACTCCGGCCCCCAGCTGTCCACTACAGAGAACTGATTGCTTTCAGGACTTCTTTCTCCATTTTGGTCTCTCCAGGCGTTTCACACAGACGCTTTTCTGTTTTAACTTTTAAATACCCATTTTCTCTCTGGAGAGGATACCCCAAGAGCATCGTATCAATTCTGCCTTCATACAGGCTCTGCTTTCAAACCATCAGGCACACAGGCATTCCTTTTCATGTCTGTTTGTAAAAGTCTGTGCTAAAATTTCAAAATGTGGTCGACTCTCTCCACATGGCGAGATCCCACTTATAAGGTGATCCTTTTAGGAGCACCAGGGAAATAGTGAAATCTTCATGGCCTTTCTGAGGCTGCTGCAGCCACTGCTACTAACCTTGGTTAGTGATGTGGGCTCTTAACAAGCTCTGGATTTGAAGGGGCTGTTTATATTCTGTCCCCAGGAGGCAAACCTAGGTGTGATGTCTGCTGGCCACAGAAGAGCTGGACTCAAAGGTCCTTTCTTTGTACTAAATGTGCTCGATGGGAACATTTCTCAGTCCCCTTGGAGCACCAATGCAAGTGATAAGAGCTTGTGTTGATGTGAAATAAACTGGACCAGGGTCTCCCCAACCACCTCAAGCAGAGACCGATTAGCCAGTTCTACAGTCGAAGCCCACGGCCTCTAAGCTCAGGGTGTCAGAAGATCTCGCAGGTCTCCACCGCAACCTTCCCCTGCTCAGATGCTCCAAGCCCTGGACCCAAATCTCTGGGTTCAGCAGTCCCTGGATAATTTCAGAATCTCCTATAAGGTTGCTACAAACACTCTCCCCGTCTCAACTGTTCACTCCTAAAATACTGTGGAGTCAGGGAGGGGAATGTCACAAGAAGTATCCCTTCACCTGCTCACAGGTGCTTCATTCAAAAATTACCCTTCATAATAGGAGAGAGAGATGGTAAAGCTGAACAAATTAAACAACAAGGGAGGCAGGCTGCACACTATCATTCCAGAGAGGAAAAAAAGCCAGAAACCAGGGAAGCTGGAAGCTAGACAATCATGTCAATGAAGACATCAATGCCGAAATGTGGGAGTATATGAGAGGCAGAAGTTACACAAGAGAAAGGTTGAATTTTAAATTATTTGTACAACCATTTCATGCCCCTCCCACTGGAGGTGAAGTCTAACTTCCCTCTTCTTGAAGATGGACCTGCCTGTTATTTAATTTATTTAGTGAAAGAATCAACGTTCTGAAGGCTCTGGCCATTATAGGCACTCCATCTATGTATGCTGAGTAGGTCAATTGAAACAGGCTAGAACTTTGGGCTGAAATGAAGTTTAATAGAGATAAACACAATGCCAGTAGTCAAGTATGGATGTGAGAGTTGGACTATAAAGAAAGCTGAGCACCAAATTGATGCTTTTGAACTGTGGTGTTGGAGAAGACTCTTGAGAGTTCCTTGGACAGCAAGGAGATCCAGCCAGTCCATCCTGAAGGAAATCAGTCCTGAATATTCATTGGAAGGACTGCTGTTGAAGCTGAAACTCCAATACTTTGGCCACCTGATGGGAAGAACTGACTCATTGGAAAAGACCCTGATGCTGGGGAAGATTGATGGTGGGAAGAGAAGAGGATGACAGAGGATGAGATGGTTGGATGGCATCACTGACTCTATGGACATGTGTTTGAGTAAACTCCAGGAGTTGGTGATGGACAGGGAAGCCTGGTGAGCTGCAGTCCATGGGGTCACAAAGAGTCAGACATGACTGAGTAACTGAACTGAACTGAGTACACGATGAGAAAAAGCTATTCTTTTCAGATTCAAGAAAAAAAAAAAAAAGATCTGGTTGTTTAAACCATAAATTTCAATATGAGTCCAAGCTGAGTTGCTCCAAAGCTTAATTAGCATGTTTTCAGGCTGAAGACCTAGAATGCAAGTCCAGAAACCGGAAGCGATGAGCAGACGCCATTTTGCATTGGTAGCATCCTCTCTGTGACACTGTATTGTGTTATAGACATTGTTTTAAGAGGTGCCTTGAAGATGAACTGTACCAAACAGGATTGCATTCAGAGAAAAATGATGATGACAGATCAGAATCAGAAAATCATACCATGTAGGGATGAACTAAAGGTAACAAGATACTTTGTGTGAAAACATGGAGACCCAGGGACAAAATTTATTTCATGAAGTTTTCCTAGGCCATGCATCCTTTTGCTCTAAACTCTTGAAAGCTTCAGTTAGATCAACATTACTTGTTTGTATTTGGAGGACCAGATTTGGAGCTTGGGTGGCATAGGGGAGCCCTGAGTCTAGTCTCAAGGTGAGCATGGGGTTAAAGGGATGTTCCCTCACCTGTAGGACTGGCAGAAGATGGCTTTGGGGTGGTAAACAGAAAACTAAAATTTAAAAAAAAAAATGGAATAAGACAGAATTCCAATCCATCTAGAGCTTGGGAAGAAGTTGGAACTAGACAGTGCATGTGTATAGGACCTTTTTTTTTTTTTCACTGTGCTAATCCATAAAATACTTTTGAACAAAAGTTCAAATGTCCCAACCCTACGTGGGAAAGGCATTCAAAGCCCATTGTTCCCAATGCAGCATGCAAATGGCTTAGGAAGGAGGGAAAAGAGGCTTGTTGGAGAGAGCAAGGGAAGGGGGGAATAGAGAATCTGTCAGTGGAACTTATTACTTTAGCTGGCCTTTTGGTGAGACTATGTACACGAACACCCCACCTGCGGGGAAAATCCACCAGAGATTTTCGGTGACTCAGTGTGATGAGAGGCCTCATATTTTTTCACCTTCTCCCAGCTGCAGGAAGGGGCCCTGCTTTCAAGAGAAAACTCAATGTCCTCCTTCGGCTGTCTGGTGATCCAGCTCTCCTTTCCTAAGAGCTGAGGATACAGATTGCGCCTCCAGCCCTGAGTCTTGGAGCACACACCTGGCCCTGGAACGGCCCCCGCGGTAGGGTATCAGTGAGCGCAACCCCTCCGCCGCCCTTGAGTGACTAAGTGACCTTGACACACTCGCTTCCTTCCCTGCTGTCACTGTCTCCAGCCCCAGCCCCCCAAAGACAATCTCCCTCCCTTCCTTCTTGGAAGGCATCCTTCTTAAGGGTAACACTTTCCCCCCTTCCCTAGGCACCTTCACGTACCTTCACAAGACTCATGGACCATTCTGTTTCTTGTTTCTCCTCCTCCAGAAACTCAGCATTGCCTGTTGCTCTAGGACACCCTTCCCTTGACTTCTAACCACCTGTCCTGACTTTTCACCTGCTTGATTGCCCAGATCTCTATTTGTTTTGCTGTTTCCTTTTCCTCCTCCTGCCTTTGGTATTCCCCCAAAGCTCTGTCCTCAACATCTCACCTCTTTTCCCTAAATTCTGACCTTAAATTCTCCTCCTGTTGCTCTGTCACCTCTAATCAGAAAGCCTTCACATTCTTGTCATCCCCATACGCACACGTGGCTCTAGAGGCTTTTCATTGGATGGTTTCATGGTCACCCCAAACTGAGTATGTTTTATCTGTAACCCACAGATGCCCCTCTGACTGTGAATGGATCACCCTCTTTTCTTCTCTAACCCCTTCCCCACCAACTCCATCACCCTTCCTCTTCTAATCACAGGCAGCCAATAACCACCAACTTCTGTGCATTCTTAATTAATTTTTATTGGAGCATAATTGCTTAGGAATAACGCTATGTCAGTTTCTGCTGTACGACAAAGTGAATCAGCCGTACGTATGCAGACATCTCCTCCCTTACTCCCCTCCCCGACCTCACCCCTCTCGGTCATCACAGAGCATCAGGCTGAACTCTCTGTGTTATACGGCAGCTTCCCTAGTGGGAAGCGTTAACTAGCATTATCCGCTTTCCACTTGGCAATGTATACATGTCAATGCCACTCTCCCAGTTCGTTCTACCCGCCCTTTCCCCGACTGTGTCCACGTGTTGTTCTCTGCACCTGCGTCTCTCTTCCTGCCCTGCAAGCAGGTTCATCTGCTTTACCATTTTCCTAGTTTCCATACAAAACGCATTCTTAATTTCGCTTGCCCATCCCTTCAGGCCTTCACTCTTTCCTTTCCATGGCTACCTCAGTCCTCTGCGCCATCATTTGACAGATAATACATCCTAAAAGGGTCTCCCTCTAAATAGCAGGTCTAATGACGAAAGGATCTCTGGATGAAGGGTACGTTTTTAATTGGTGAAAATTGCTTTACAGTTTTATGTTGGTTTCTGCCATACAACAACTTGAATCAGTCAAATATATGTATATATATATATATATATATATATATCCCCTCCCTCTTGAGCCTCCCTCTCCCCTACCATCGCCCCCAAAAGCCATCACAGAGTGCCAGGCCGGGCTCCTTGTGTTGCTACTTTCTCAGTTGGTCCTACCTTCACCTTCCCCTGCTGTGTCCACAACTCTGTTCTCTACTGGGTTCATCAGTGCCATTTTTCTGGATTCCATATATATGTGTTAATATATGATATTTGTTATTTTCTTTCTGACTTACTTCACTCTGTATAAGAGGCTCTAGGTTCATCCAACTCAATACAACTGACTCCAATTCATTCCTTTTTTATGGCTGAGTAGTACTCCATTGTATATATGTACCACAATTTCTTTATCCATTCATCTGTCAGTGGACAAATGAGGCTAAAGGAATGGTAGCGCTGGTGGTAGACAGCATCCTTAGGAGAGAGAAAGAAGCAGACGGCATCCCTGTGGCTCACGGCAAGAGTGGCAGGGGACACTGGTGCCCTCACCCAGACCCACAGCTAGTCCCTGGCCTCCGCCTTTTCCTGAAAGCGTTCGCTGGGGTTATTGAGACTCTATGTGTACTTCAGAGCCTGGGTCAGCTCTTGTTCTCCTTCCTGGGATCTTTCTATATGACTTTAGTCCTTTCTCTGAACTCCTTTGGCATTTCCCCAAAGTGACCAAATGCCGCCAGCCATGGATATTCGGTTATGGCAGCTGAATAACTTTTGTTTCCTTTCACTCCAGTCACCCTCCAGTTAGAAATGACTGGAGGACAGGAATTCTGTCTTATGATGAATGCCCTTATATTAGTATGGGGTGTGTAGTCCCCATGCCCCAGTATGCAGTAGGCAACTGAAGATATTTATTCAGCAATTATTAATATTTATTAAATAGCTAGTTTGTTCTAGATTTTAGTCTTGGTAGTAAGATAACAAAACAGAGCAAATCTCTGCCCTGATGAGGTGAATGTCCCAGTGAGTTCAGGAAGAATGAAACAGGGGTGGGAAAAATAGATAAAATACATTGTAAAACAATACATTATTATTTAATGTACTTTATTGTTTATTTATAATTGTTATAAATTATTATGAAAGGTCCATCTAGTCAAGGCTATGGTTTTTCCTGTGGTCATGTATGGATGTGAGAGTTGGACTGTGAAGAAGGCAGCGTGCCAAAGAATTGATGCTTTTGAACTGTGGTGTTGGAGAAGACTCTTGAGAGTCCCTTGGACTGCAAGGAGATCCAACCAGTCCATTCTGAAGGAGATCAACCCTGGGATTTCTTTGGAAGGAATAATGCTAAAGCTGAAAGTCCAGTACTTTGGCCACCTCATGAGAAGAGTTGACTCATTGGAAAAGACTCTGATGCTGGGAGGGATTGGGGGCAGGAGGAGAAGGGGACGACCGAGGATGAGATGGCTGGATGGCATCACGGACTCGATGGACATGAGTCTGAGTGAACTCCGGGAGATGGTGATGAACAGGGAGGCCTGGCGTGCTGCGATTCATGGGGTCGCAAAGAGTCGGACATGACTGAGCGACTGAACTGAACTGAACCAAGTACAATTGCACAATATAAGCACAGAAATTAATTATAGAGCACTTTAGAAGTTGATTCATGCAAAAAAGTAAAAAGACTGGAAGCTGAAGAGTAACCATAAAAGAGGATAGGAAGAAACAACCAGTAAGAGAGGAATAAATACATGATAATCACATATCTTATAGAATGAGTCAATATACAGTATCAAGTGCAATGGGGGACTCAATAAATTAAACAGCATTAAATTAGTGTTCAATTATATGTTGTATAGATAATATCGCATTTAATTGTGAAATCCACCCCAACCTTCAGGCAAATCTAAATCCCCATTTCTGCAGCTGCCTGAGCCTGTTCTATGATAAAGCAGCTACAATCTACAGCAATCCACTCAGTTCTGAATCTCACACCTCCTCTCTCTGGCACGAGTGAAGTGCAACAGAGCTCTAGGAAGATGCTCTTAAGAGCAGCTCACTGCTTTGCTCCTCCCTTTGTGGATAATAAGGAAGTATCTTCTTATTTTGGTAATTCTGATAGCATAAAGCTGATCTCTGCAAACGTTTTCTGTAAAGGATCATCTCGTAAATATTTGGGGCTTCCCGGTCCCTATTGTCTCTTTGGTAATGACCCACCTCTGCTGTTACAGAGTGTAAATGACAAGATAACATGTCAAAGATAGGAGTGGCTGAGTTCTCGTAACACGTTATTTACAAATGCAGGCTGCGGATCAGATTCAGCTCTGGGTCCCTGCGGTTTGCTGGACCCTGGCGCAGACCACAGTCCAGCCCCTCTGTCCTTTTGCCCTTGTTCATCCTCAGGGACCAATTCCACTTCTGTAATGAACTCCACACAATGGAGGGAAAGCAAGGATGAACCCTTGGTGTTGCTGCTGCTGCTTTCATTGTGGATGTTTCTTTGTTTGGAAGAGTCGCACTTAAACATTAAGCAAAGCAGCTGCTGTGGGAAAGGTTTGTGTCACCAGCCCACAGCTCAGTTTTTCCCGGGGTTCTCCTGAGCATGTTACAGAACAGGATTGAGACCTGGGAAAATGAGAAATTACATTCCCTGTTATGTAATATTAGAACTGCTTGTTTAAACTCAAGGGTATCTCTTTCGAGGACAATATATTTCCTTGGCATTAATCGGAAAAGGCTGGAGGAAATTTGAATTTTCATATGATCTCCTCTTTGCTTTTGTCATTAAGTTTCTTAGCAAAGATCTGACTCTTCAGAAGTGCACCCTGTTTAATTTAGTCACAGTTTAATGTAACCTTCCCTTGAACAGGACCTGGGGACGATTCCGCGGCTTTCTTTCAATGTCTCTTTCAAGACGAAGATTCAAAGAAAGGTTTTTCTGTCTCTGGCAGTTTTGATATAAAGAACCCATTAGCAAACTTGAAATGTGTAAATTACACGGGCAACTCTAAGATGTGGCTGAAATTGTCAGGGCAGTGGACCTTCTCCCAGGAGGTTAATGTACAGAAGGGGGTGCTTGTTTCAACAAAGGGCTGAAAATAATACCCAGGAAATCACCTTCATGATCAAAAGCTGGATTGCTTTTTATTGCAGATGTGTATTATGATATGAATAGATAAAAAACCACTTTATTCTTCCTTGATGGCATTTCCTTAGCACACATAGAATTAAAATGCAGTTCTGACTAATCCAGCAGAAAGTGCCTGGGTGCTCTCTAATTCATCAGCTTTAACACAGGACAGATACAGCCACAGTCATTTTTATATGCCTGTGAGGGATTTTTAATATTTTATAATAAAACCATCATCATCTTATACAACCTACACTCTGGGTGTGGGAAAAAATGGGACCAGAGATTCACAAATAAAAGAGAAGCAGTGATTAAGTTTAAAGCATTATTTTGGGGACTTTTCTTTGGTCCAGTGGTTAAGACTCTATGTTTCCACTGCAAAGGATGTGGCTTTGATCCCTGGTTAAGGAACTAAGATCTCACCTGCCATGCAGTACAGCCAAAAGCTTTAAAAAATCTTTTGTAAAAAAAATAAAAATAAAACTACATTTTGGACTGCAGTTTTTCTTTTTCCCTTCCTTAAAAAAAAAGTCAACTTCTGCTTTAGCAATATCATAGACACTGTAATCTTGAAAGTCTCTGCTACTCTGATTCTATACCTTATAAATCTTAGCCAAATACCTTTTTTTTCCCTAAGGATGCAACGGACAATTCTTTGTATCCCATGCCTTTTGTCAGGGCAGTTCCACTCAGTTGTGGAATTTAACATAAGAGTGTTTCTATTCTCTTGTTAGAAAATTAATACATGGATCCCAGAAGGTTGTTCTTCCTTCTAAGGAAGTAAAGTGTTTGATTCAAACTCTTTTTAAGAGGACTTCTACCAGGTCTAAGGGGGTGACGTGGATTTGACAGAAGGGATAAACAAAGGGGAAATGGGTACTGCTTATCAATTTGAGTCTTGGATGACTTCCTATATATCTCTCACCTGACTCTCTACTCTTTGTGGCAGACACTGCTAACCCACTTTACAGAGAGGAACAGCTGAGGCTCAGAAAGGCTGAGTTGCCCACAGTCACTCATTTTTAAGTGACTATTTGAGCCCATGTCTCTCCAGTTTCAAATGATGTGGTGTAAGTGAGGTACATCAAGTTAATTTATTTAATATTTAAGGTTGACACCATGGAGTTCCAAGAATAAGGTCTTCAGTATTTTCAAACACACACACACACACACACACACACACACACACACACACTCTCCAGTTAGCACAGTCTTTTGCCTCCCTCTAGAATCCTCCTTAAGCGCTGACCTGTGAGCCTCAGGGTGAATCAAGTGTGACTGAACGCTGTTCGGTTACCTACAGCCCTGGTTGAGCTAGGTGCCAAGTCAGAGGATGGGTTTCTTAGCCAAGTTTGAGGCTCTAGAACAGTCTCACTTGCTGAATGTCCAACTCCTACAGAAACCTTATATTAGGCACATATTGTCCTTGGAGGTGATGGGATAGTCAACTCAAAGGCCATGGGTTCCACAGAAAAAGACAGTCTTCTAACTCTCATGGGATGGGTTAACCGCGACTTAGACCTGGAGTGGTCTGCTTCCTTTTCCTCTAGAAATCGTTTGGGGCTTCACTGAATAAGCAGTTCAGCTCCATTAGGGAAAGAACCTTCGAGAGAATCACTTCAGAGACCAATCTTTGTCATTTTGGATCCCTAAAGAATTTTCTGAGTGTAATGAGCCCCAGAGGATAAGTACCCTCCTGTTCCAAACATCACATTGGGTGTCAGGTGTTATACAATCATGGCCAACTTTCCAGCAGCGTCTGAAGCTGAAAAGCCACACGCACACACAGAGAAAACACATTTATTACGTCAAAGCCTGTCTTGTAGTCATTTCAGGAGACCCATTTCCTCTGTGAAACTGCAAACCAATTTCCTTGGGATGTCATTTAAGATGATTCATCCCCATTTTCAATCCATTTTTCCCATCTCTTATTGAGACCTTTCGCTTTTTGTTGCAGAGGGCCGGTTTTCCGTGCGCACAGCCTCGCTCCCGTGGTCCCCTTTGGTTTGCTCTGGTTTCTTTTCAGGCTTTCTGAGGGAGATCAAATTGTCTGAATTCTGTGGATGACTCATTTGTTCTCTTCACGTCCTTCCCTGAGAACTCCACGCTACACTCTACATTTCCAGACAATGTGTTTCCTTTGTCACAGCTCAGGTGCCTGCACTGATTTGAAGAGCTTCCCCCACAAGTCCTGAAGTTCAGGTCGGCAGCTACAGAAAAGGATTTCTGGGTTTGGTGGCAGGGCCAAGATGTGGCCAAGGGGGACTCCGCCGTCTCTGACGTGCTTTTGTGTTTTGATGTGAACAGTTGACATGCAGGTGTATGTAATGGGCAATGCATGGGTTGTCATCCCCCCTCTAAAACACCTTTACCCAGGAATTCCCCAGCTCCAGGAATTCCTCCTTGTCTGGTGCATTCATAAAATAAGTAAGACTCACATGGTGGGACTATTAGAAAACTAATCCCGGAGCTTTCCTGGTGGCACAATGGATAGGAACCCACCTGCCAATGCAGGAGACATGGGTTCCATCCCTGGTCCAGGAAGATCCCACATCCCGTTGGACAACCAAGCTTTCACACCACAGCTACTGGAACCCGTGCGCTCTAGGGCCCCCAAGCCGAAGGAGCCCACGTGGCGCAACTCCTGAAGCCTTTGCATCTAGAGCCTGTGGTCTTCAACAAGAGAAACCACTGCAATGAGAAGCTCACACCACAGCTGGAGAGTAGCCCCTGCCCTTCACAACTGGAGGAAAGCCCGCACAGCCGCAAAGGCCCAGTGCAGCCAAAGAAAGAAAGAATGAAAGCTCACCCCGACTCAGTTCCGGAGGCTCAGCCCCACTGTGCCTTTGCTCCTTCATTCAATCTGTCTCCTGCCCTGGATCAGTCATGTGCCTGGTAATTCTTCCCCCTAGGGTGCTTTTCACCCCACAGTCTTATGTGTAGAAAAGGCTTCATTTATGGATTCATTGGTTAATTAACTCATTTCACAAATATGGGTGTATGCCAGGGATTTGTTCCAAGTTGGGTTCCAGTGTCGCTTATCCTGAAGTACTTGGCCACGATAGGGGTCACTACACAGAGATGCTCAGATCCACAGGACCTCTGTTTTGCTTATGCACAATCCCCAAACCAAGTTCACCAAAGGGTGCTACAATTCCTTCTGCCTCTCCTCACTGGAGTTAAATAATTTAAAATTCTCCTCTGGTTGCCTAAGCAAAATTGCCATCATGTCTAAAATCCCATATAAATATAGGTATGGCACTGTCCTCAGTGTTTAAACAAAAGGAGCAAGCAAGCACCAATGTCTCCATACCCTCAGCCAAGAGCTGAATTTATACAGCAGCAAGCAATTCCAATTAAAATGGCAAAGATGACAGGAAAGTTGTTTTTCTTGCTCACAGCCTGAATTCTAAATCCAGTCTTTGTTTTTGTTCTTGATATCCCATTTCTAAGGTGAAGTATTTTCTGCAAACTTAGTTATAGAGGCTGAAGAGATTCAAGTCTTCAGATTTGTTTTAGGAGCTAAATTACATCTTAAGACAAGTATGTTTGGTGCCTGCTCCTTGGAAGAAAGCCATGACTATTCTTGGAGCCACATTTTAGCTATTACACAACCTTGAACAAGTCATTTGTTCCTATGTGCTGTGTGGGTGCTAAGTCGTTTTAGTCATGTCCAACTCTTTGCGACCTTATGGACTGTAACCAGCCAGGCTCCTCTGCCCATGGGATTCTCCAGGCAAGAATGCTGGAATGGGTTGCCATTGCCTTCTCAAGGGAATCTTCCCGACCCAGGGATCGAACTCATGTCTCTTACTTCTCCTGAACTGGCAGGTGGATTCTTTACCACTAGTGCCACCTGGGTAGCCCGTTTGTTCCTGTGTGTGTGTGTGTGTGTGTGCATTGCAGGCAGATTCTTTACCACTGAGCCACCAGGGAAGCCCTTTGTTCATGTCCTTGTCCCCAGCTGGTACACCTGAACACTGGGTCAAATGAAATTTCTTTCATTTTCCAGGGTTTGGTGATGTCTGATGGGAGAATGTTAACTACTATCTACTCAAGTGTCTATATCTCCCCCGACCCCACCCTCTGGTTCAAGATTACTCAATCAGCAAAGCCATCCTGAGAAAGATTAACCCACACAATGGCTCTTTATTTCACCACTGAGACATGGAAAGAGCAAAGCTGAGTACAACATTAAAATTAGCATCTTCTGTTTGGAGACGTTTCAGATGCTTTCAAGAGCAGAGCTGTTAAGCAAGTAGCACCTCGCCGCTTTCTGAAGACAGTAGTGGGACAGAGCCAGCCAGGAACAGGCTGCAAGTGAACAGTCCTTCACGTGGCAGAGGGTCTGCAACAACCCTTGGTGGCGTGTGCCATAAGGGAAGACGTTTAACATTTTATTCTTCATGACCAGGAATGAGTTTTTGCAGCAGCGATAATAGTAGTGGAAGATGATGTCATTACCATCTAAACATAAGACAAACACAAATGGCAAAGAAAGGAAATGGGAAAAGTCATGTACATACAACAGATTGTTTGAAAAGATCACACAAAGATGCATCTGTGTTTTCCAGGTTTGATGAAGACCTGCAGCCAACTTACAGAACCATTGAACTTTCGGTGGTTGAATCCCGACCTAGACTTTTTCAGACTCATTGTCTGTTACCTCAGGCAGGCAGGCAGGCATGCAGGCAGGCTTCACTTTGTTCTTAACAATATCATCTCCTGCAGTATTGGAAAACTTTACAATAACTTTGAAAATCTTCATAATCCACAAGTAGAGAGACATTCCAGGAGAACCTGCCCACAGGTTTTATTTGCTCTCTGGTTTTATTTGAGCACTTGCCCCATGGCTCAGATTGAATTTCTGTACTTGGCACAAAGGTAGCACCTGACCTTTCCTTTCACTGGTCTCCATGAGGCCAAATCCAGCCATTTACAATCACCAAACCCTCCAAAAGGCATTGAATGAGATGAAAAGGTGACTGTCTCTTTAACTTTGATCTGGATCTGCTGGCATCAAAGTGGATGAGCCCCGGTTTACTGAGGACCTCCACAAAAATCTAGACGTTCCCTGAGTGGTGATAACCATAGTGACATTTGTCTAAACAAGATCATCTATAAATTCTACATTTAAAAGAACATTTTGGACTTTCCTGGTGCTCCAGCAGTTAAGAATCTGCCTGCCAGTGCAGGAGACATAGGTTTGATCCCTGATCTTGGAAGATCCGAATTGCCGCGAAGCAACTAAACCCTTGTGCCACAATTACTGAGCCTGTGCTCCAGAGCCCGGGAGCCACAGCCGCTGAGGCCTGCCCACTCCATGGTGCGGGAGCCACACACAGCTAAAGCTCCCATGTGCCAAGACTACTGAAGCCCATGCACCCTAGATCTCGTGCTCCTCAAAAGGAGAAGCCACCACACTGAGACGTCTGCATCAACAAAGGCTGAGCGCGGCCAAAACGAAATAAATCCATTTTTACAAAAAGAACCTGAAGAGGAATCCAAGGTCACGGCATGCGGCCCAGGTCAGTGGATCAACGCCCGAGGAGAACTTCTGAGAAGGGGGCCGGAAGAGAGAGAGACAGAGGCGTCCCTGTGAAAAGCAGTTGCTGTTGTCTAAGTCTTGTCTGACTTTTTTTCATCCCTGTAGACTCTAGCCCACCAGGCTCTTCTACGTGAAAAGCAGTAGAGGCGGGTAAACTGAAGATGACTGATACACAAAGGAAAATCACATTCAGGAGGAAAATCAAGAATGCCAGAGGATTCTAACACAACATTGTCAATCAACTACAGGTGGGAGGTGGGAGGGGGGTTCATGTTTGGGAGTTCATGTACACCCGTGGCAGATTCATGTCAATGTAAGCCAAAAGCAATACAGTACTGTAAAGTAAAATAAAGTTAAAAAAAAAAAAAAAAAGGAAGAAAAGAAAAGAAAGCCTTAATTCATTTAGAGCCTGACAAGAAAAAGGGAATATCTCCTGATCATTGACCAGCATAGTGTTACCACTTTTGTGCTATTTTTGTTTTGTTTTATTGCTATGAACCTGTTAATAATAGCTCACCTGGAAAGGGCTTGAATATGGAATAAGAGCCAGAACTATTCATTTACATAGACAGATAAGTTAAAAGTATAAGTTCAAACTAAAGGATATACCATTTGACTACATGGAATTTTGTATCAAATATTTCAGCTTTATTATATTTATTAACAGAGATAAAAGTCTCACCTTTATTGAAAATGCATCTTTACAAAGTAAATTGGGCCAACAGTATGGAGAATAAAACTGCCAGTTCATCATAAAAATAAATAAATAAATAAAATTAAGTTAAATTTTAAAAGAATACCAGAGGAAGAAACTGAGGGAGAGAGCATAAGCTCAGGAGGGGAAAGGGAGAGAGCAAGGGAGAGGAAGAGAGACCAGAGGGGGGCAGAGAGAGAAGTACTGCACGCTTCATCTTTGAGAGGAGAGGAAAACAAAAGACCTCAGTGGCAGTTTGGTATTGCTGTGTCTGGCTTAAAGAAGAAAATTCTACACATTCAGGCTGACAGAATCAAAGCACAGTTGAGAGTCCACCTATCAAGATAATTCTGTGATCTGAGAATGGGTTCGATCAGTACAGGTGGTTTGAGAAGACACTGATGAGACCATGGCAAGTTGGGAGAGGATGTGTGGCTTCCCTGAGTCCTCTGAACAGAGCTCCAGGCACCACAAGGCCACCTAAGGAGGGTGAGGTCCCTGGACTATATTTTGATCACTGTTGACGATTTTATGGAACTGGAGAAAAGTGGTGCATGTCTAGAAAGTGAGATATATGAAGAGACCAAGCCCTGAGCCTTTGGAGTGGAGACACTGACTCCAAGACCCTAGGCTACCAAAGAACCAACTCAACGGAGTATCAGATAGTGAGAACTCCCACAGAGGAAACCACCTGAATACAAGACCCAGCATCACCCAACCACCAGTAGCACCTTGTTCAGGACGCCTCACCTAAACAACAAACAAACAAAAATACAAATCCAATCATCAGTACACAGGATTACCACCTCACTCAGCCTTGCCCATCAGAGGAAAAACAAACAAACAAAAACTCAGCACAGATCTCACCCTATGCCAAGCTTATACAAACTACTGGACCAAACTTAGGAGGACAGAAACCAAAAGGAAGTAAGAATTCAACCTTGAAGACTGGGAAAAGAAGATCTCAAACACAATAAAAATTTTTTTAATAATGAAAAAGCAGGGAAATACTGCACAAATAAAGGAACAAACTAGAAACACAGAAATCCAAATAAATGAAGCAATAGGCAAACTATCTGAAAAGGAATTCAGCATAATGATAGTAAAGATGATCAAAAACCTTGAGAGCAAAATGGAGAAAATGCAAGAATCAATCAACAAAGATGTAGAAGAATTAAAGAATAAACATGCAGAGATAAGCAACACAATTACTGAAATTAAAAATACTCCAGAAGGAATCAATAGCAGAATATCTGAAGCAGAAGAATGAATTAGTGAGCTGGAAGATAAAATGGTGGAAATAACTTCTGAAGAGCAAAATAAAGTAAAAAGAATGAAAAGAACTAAGGACAGTCTCAGAAACCTCTGGGACAATATCAAATGCATGAACATTCAAATTATAGGGATTCCAGAAGAAGAAGAGAAAAAGAAAGGGTATGAGAAATATTTTGGAGAGTTTATAGTTGAAAATTTCCCCAACATGGAAAAGGAAATAGTCAATCAAGTCCAAGAGGTGCAAAGAGTCCTATACAGGATAAACCCAAAGAGAAACACACCAAGACACATACTAATGAAACTAACAAGGATTAAACACAAAGAAAGAATACTAAAAGCAGCAAGGGAAAAGCAACAAGTAACATACAAGGGAAACCCCATATGTTTAACAGCTGATCTTTCAGCAGAAATTCTGCAAGCCAGAAGGGAATGGCAAGAGATATTTAAAGTATTGAAAGGGAAAAAATCTATAACCAAGATTACTGGACCCAGCAAAGATCTCACTCAAAATAGATGGAGAAATCAAAAGTTTTTCAAACAAGCAAAAGTTAAGAGAATTCAGTACCACCAAACCAGCCATCAATATGCCAGCAAATTTGGAAAACTCAGCAGTGGCCACAAGATTGGAGAAGGTCAGTTTTCATTCCAATCCCAAAGACAGGCAATGCCAAAGAATGCTCACACTACTGCACGATTGCACTCATCTCACACACTAGGAAAGTAATGCTCAAAATTCTCCAAGTCAGGCTTCAACAATACATGAACTGTGAACTTCCAGATGTTCAAGCTGATTTTAGAAAAGGCAGAGGAACCGAGATCAAATTGCCAACATCCGCTGGATCATGGAAAAAGCAAGAGAGTTGCAGAAAAACATCTATTTCTGCTTTATTGACTATGCCAAAACCTTTGACACAATTGTGGAGCCACAATAAACTGTAGAAAATTCAGAAAGAGATGGAAATACCAGAACACCTGACCTGCCTCTTGAGAAATCTGTATGCAGGTCAGGAAGCAACAATTAGGACTGGACATGGAACAACAGACCGGTTCCAAATAGAAAAAGGAGTGCGTCAAAGCTGTATATTGTCACCCTGTTTATTTAACTTATATGCAGAGTACATCATGAGAAACGCTAGACTGGAAGAAGCACAAGCTGGGATCAAGATTGCTGGGAAAAATATCAATAACCTGAAATGCAGATGACACTACCCTTATGGCAGAAAGTAAAGAAGAATTAAAGAGACTCTTGACAAAAGTGAAAGAGGAGAGTGAAAAAGTTGGCTTAAAGCTCAACATTCAGAAAACGAAGATCATGACATCTGGCCCTATCACTTCATGGCAAATAGATGGGGAAACAGTGTCAGACCTTATTTTCTTGGGCTCCAAAATCACTGCAGATGGTGACTGCAGCCATGAAAGTAAAAAACACTTGCCCCTTGGAAGAAAAGCTATGACTAACCTAGACAGCATATTAAAAAGCAGAGACATTACTTTGCCAACAAAGGTCCATCTAGTCAAGGCTATGGTTTTTCCAGTAGTCATGTAGGGATGCAAGAGCTAGACCATAAGGAAAGCTGAGCACCAGAGAATTGATTCTTTTGAACTGTGGTGTTGGAGAAGACTCTTGAGAGTCCCTTGGACTGTGAGGCAATCTAACTAGTCCATCCTCAAGGAGATCAGTCTTGAGTGTTCATTGGAAGGACTGATCTTGAAGCTGAAACTCCAATACTTTGGCCACCTGATGCGAAGAGCTGACTCATTGGAAAAGCCCCTGATGCTGGGAAAGATTGAAGGCAGGAGGAGAAGGGGATGACAGAGGATGAGATGGTTGGATGGCATCACCAACTCTATGGACATGAGTTTAGGTAAACTCTGGGAGTTGGTGATGGACAGGGATGCCTGGCATGCTGAATCCATGGGGTCACAAAGACTCGGACATGACTGAGCAACTGAACTGAACAGACTGAAACCAGCTTTATAACAATTGTTAAAGGGACTTACATAGTCAAGAAATACAAGAGAAGAAAAAGATCAACAAAGTCTAACCCCAAACAATTCAGAAAATGGCAATAGGAACATATATATCAATAATTACTTTAAATGTAAATGGATTAAACGCTCCAACCAAAAGACACAGACTGGCTGAATGGATACAAAAACAAGACCCATATATATGCTGTCTACCAGAAACCCACTTCAGACCTAAAGACACATGTAGATTGAGAGTGAGAAGATGGAAAAATATATTCCACGCAAATGGAAATGAAAGCTGGAGACAAAACAGACAGACATATCAGACAAAACAGACCTTAAAATAAAGAAGATTACAAGAGATAAGGAAGGACACTACATAGTGATCAAGGGATCGGTCCAAGAGTAAGACAAAACAATTGTAAATATCTATACACCTAACATAGGAGCACCTCAGTACATAAGAAAAGCACTAACAGACATAAAAGGAGAAATAGACAGTAATACAATAATAGTAGGAGACTTCAACATCCCACTCACACCAACGGACAGATCATCAAAACAGAAAATTAATAAAAACACAAGTCTTAAATGATACATTAGATGAGAGGGATCTCATTGATATCTTCAGGACATTCCATCCAAATGTAGAAGAACACATCTTCTTCTCAAGTGCACATGGAACATTCTTCAGGATAGACCACATCTCGAGTCACAAATCAAACCTCAGTAAATTTAATAAAATTGAAATCATACAGGCATCTTCTCTAACCACAATGCTACGAAACTAGATATCAATTACAAGAAAAAAAGAGTAAAGAACACAAACACATGGATATTTAATAATACATTTCTAAATAACCAATAGGTTACTGAAGAAATTGAAAGGGAAATCAAAAAGTTTCTAGAAACAAATGACAATGAAAACGGGACAACTCAAAACCTTGGGGATGCAGCAAAAGCAGTTCTAAGGGGGAAGTTTATAAGCAATACACTCCTACCTCAAGAAACAAGGAAAACATCAAAATGACAACCTAACTTCACATCTAAAACAACTGGAAAAAGAAGGAAAGAAACCCACCAAAATTAGGAGAAGGAAAAATATTATAAAGATCAGAGAAGAAATGAGCCAAAAAGAAATGATAGAAGCAATAGTAAAGATTAATAAAACTAAAAGCTGGTTCTTTGAGAAGATAAACAAAAGTGACAAACCTTTAGTCAGACTCATCAAGAAAAAAGAGAGAAGAATCAAATCAACAAAATTAGAAATGAAAAATGAAAAAAAAAAGAGGTTACCACAGACAATGCACAAATACAAGGATTATAAGAGACTGCTATGAACAACTATATGGCAATAAAATGGATAAGCTGGAAGAGATGGCCAGATCCTTAGAAAAGTTCAATCTTCCAAGACTGAATCAGGAAGAAATAGAAATTAGGAGCAACCTAGTTTCAAGCACTGAAATTGAAGCTGTGATCAAAAATCTCCCAAAAAACAAAGCCCAGGACCAGATGGCTTCACAGGAGAATTCTATCAAACATTTAGAGATGAGCTAGTGCCTATCCTTCTAAAACGCTTTCAAAAATTGGAGAGGGAGGAACAATTCCAAACTCATTCTATGAAGCCACCATCACCCTGATACCAAAACCAGACAAAAACAACACAAAAAAGGAAAACTACAGGCCAATATCACTGATGAAGGTAGATGCAAAAATCCTCAACAAAATTTTAGCAAACGGAATTCAGCAACACATCAAAAACCTCACACACCATGAGCAAGTTGGGTTTATTCCAAGAATTAAAGGATTCTTCAATATACGCAAATCAATCAATGTGATACACCATATTAACAGATTGAAAGGTAAAAACCATATGATAATCTCAATAGATGCAGAAAAAGCCTTTGACAAAATTCACCCATTTGTAATGAAAACACTTCGAAAAATGGGCATAGAAGGAACCTACCTCAACATAGTAAAAACCATGTATGGTAAGCCTAAAATAAACATTATTCTCGATGGTGAAAAACTGAAAGCACTCCCCTTAAGATCAGGAACAAGACAAGGGTGTCCACTATCACCATTATTATTCAACCTAGTCTTGGAAGTCCTAGCTATAGCAATCAGAGAAGAAAAAGAAATAAAAGGAATCCAGATCAGAAAAGAAGGAGTAAAGCTCTCACTGTCTGCAGGTGACATGATACTGTACACAGAAAACCCTAAAGATTCTATCAGAAAATTACTAGAGCTAATCAGTGAATTTAGCAAAGTTGCAGGATACAAAGCCAATACACAGAAATCAGTTGCATTTCTATATACTAACAATGAAAAATAAGAGAGAGAAATTAAGGAATCAATCCCATTCACCATTACAAGAGAAAGAATAAAATATCTAGGAATAAACTTACCGAAGGAGACAAAAGAACTGTACACAGAAAATTATAAGACAGTGATGAAAGAAATCAAAGATGACATAAACAGATGGAGAGATATTCCTAGGTAGGAAGAATCAATATCAGTATTGACTATACTACCAAACCTATTAAGGAATCAATCCCATTCACCATTACAAGAAAAAGAATAAAATATCTAGGAATAAACTTACCTAAGGGGACAAAAGAACTGCACACAGAAAATTATAAGACAGTGATGAAAGAAATCAAAGATGACATAAACAGATGGAGAGATATTCCTAGGTAGGAAGAATCAATATCAGTATTGACTATACTACCAAACACAATCTACAGATTCAATGCAATCCCTATCAAATTACCAATGGCATTTTTTCACAGAACTAGAACAGAAAATTTCACAATACATATAGAAACACAAATGACCCCAAATAGCCAAAGCAGTCTTGAGAAAGAACAGAGCTGGAGGAAACAACCCTCCTGACTTCAGGTTATACTACGAAGCTACAGTCATCAAGGTAGTATGGTACTGGCACTAAACGGAAATATAAACCAATGGAACAAAATAAAAAGCCCAGAAATAAACCCATACACTTATTGGTACCTTAATTTTGACAAAGGAGGCAAGAATATACAATGGGGCAAAGACAGCCTCTTCAATAAATGGTGCTGGAAAAACTGGACAGCTACATGTAAAAAGAATAAAATTAAAACACTTCTTAACACCATACACAAAGATAAACTCAAAATGGGTTAAAGACCTAAATATAAGACCAGAAGCTATAAAACTCTTAGAGGAAAACATAGGCAGAACACTTGAAGACATAAATCAAAGCAAGATCCTCTATGATCCTCTTCCTAGAGTAATAGAAATAAAAACAAAAGTAAGCAAGTGGGACCTGATTAAACTTAAAAGCTTTTTCACAGCAAAGAAAACTATAAGCAAGGTGAAAGGACAACCCTTGGAGTGGGAGAAAATAATAGCAAATGAAACAACTGACAAAGGATTAATTTCCAAAATATACAAGCAGCTCAATGATGGTCATTCTAACCCATGTAAGATAGTGCCTCATTGCAGTTTTGACTTGCATTTCTTTAATAATTTGCATTGAGCTGCTTTTCGTGTGCCTATTGGCCATCTGTGTGTCTTCTTTGAAGAAGTGTCTAAGTCTTTTTATTGGGTTGTTTTTGATTTTGAGTTTTCTGAGTTGTCTGCATATTTTGAAAAGGAAGCCCTTGATCAGTCACACTGTTTGTGAATATTTTTTCCCAGTTCATAGCTTATGTTTTCATTTTGTTCATGGTTTCCTTTGCTGTGCAACAGCTTATAAGTCTGATTAGGTCCCATTTGTTTATTTTTGCTTTTATTTCTTTTGCCTTGGAAGACTGACCTAAGAAAACATTGGTATGATTTATGTCCGAGAATGTTTTTCTATGTTCTCTTTTAGGCGTTTTACGGTGTCACATCTTGTATTTAAGTCTTTAAGCCATTTTGAGTGTATTTTTGTGTATGGCATGAGGGTGTGTTCTGGCTTCATTGATTTACCTGTAAGCAAAGGCAATCTTAATGACAGATGGAGTAACAAAAGTTATGTGAGTTATCTTTGAAAAAAATAGTTTTGAAAAAAAGTTTATAGAATTAATAGATATTGTAAGAAGGTCTTACTACATCTATTAATTGACTAATCTATTGACTAAACTTTCTGTTGAACTACAGACTGTTTAACAATAGAATACTTTTGCAACCCTCATGGACTGTAGCCCACCAGGCTTCTCTGTCCATGGGATTTNACCCTGCAGTGCTGTCTCTTATACACATCTTAGATATTGTAAGAAGGTCTTACTACATCTATTAATTGACTAATCTATTGACTAAACTTTCTGTTGAACTACAGACTGTTTAACAATAGAATACTTTTGCAACCCTCATGGACTGTAGCCCACCAGGCTTCTCTGTCCATGGGATTTTCCAGGCAAGAATACTGGAGTGGGTTGCCATTTCCTACTCCAAAGGATCTTCCCCATCCAGGATTGAACCCATGTCTCTTGCATTTCCTGCATTGGTAGGCAGATTCTTTACCACTAGCACCATCTGAGGTGCCCAGAATAATACTAAGAAATAAGTAAATAACCTGTTGAATGTTTTTGCCTACTGTATACATAGTGGGGATAATAATAAATACTGGTTAATGATCACAGTGGATTTGGAGCTTACAGATTTCTAGCAGGAATTCAGATTTGGAATTTTCACAAAGATTCTAAGGTAACACCTTTCGATTTTGAGAAGGATAAGAATGATGTTGTGCCCCTGAGTGATGCACACTTTAAAAAATATTTATTGTGTTATGAAGATATTTACTGTCAGTTCTGTATCCTGGGAGGTGCTTTATTATTCATTTCAGAGCAGCCCAGTCATGGATTTAATTTTATTGAAGTCACTGCAAATAATCTTCTCATGAAGTGATGGGGACACACCACTCCTTGACTCACATCAGGAATTAGGTCTCACTTATTCCTTGTGTGGAGGCATGTGTGTATACACTCCCCTCTGCTGGAAGAAAAGGATTATAGAGACACAGTTTCATCACTGCTTGTGACAGATGCTAAGAATATGGGAAAATTAGAATAAATAAACTTCTAACTAACCTGATGTTACTTATTATAATCTCTAGCGCATGAAAAATAGGCTTCAGAGTAGAGAAAAATGGTTAAGAAGCTGGCAAGAGAAGATGTGTTTTGAACTATAAGCTTTGGATCATATCATTTAGAGATTCTAAAATAATTATAAATAAAAATATAATAACTATGTATACTCATCCTCTCATTTATAAATTTTTTTCCTCTGGAAATATTTTTCAAAGTGTAGTAATCTCCTGGGAACCCACAACTCTTGTATAAATTGAAACAGCTATTTTCGTAAACAGCAAAGCCAAGGTGTATTAACCTTGGCCATAGTGACCCTCATCGGGCCCAAGTTAAGTAGTAAATAATCTCTACCTAAATCTAGAATAGAAATCTTTACAACAGGTAATAAAAGAAGAGAACACAAAATAATTTCCTATTTACATCTTTCAAAAACTTCCTGAAATTTTTCTTACTATTTTGTTTGTTTTGGAACTCAGGTGCAGAGAATTGGAGTAATCATACTCCATACTTCCATATCACCCTTTGTGCTTGCATAGTCTGGTTAAACTGCTTTCTCAGGTTAATCTCCCACCAGCATTGCAAGAGTTCCTTTTTACACACATCTTCACCATCACTTGATGTTATCTACCTCTCTCTGTTTGCAAAAGGAGAAGAGAACAACTTTTACCTTAAACTAAGATTATGAGCCTTGACCCTGAACAGATTTTGTGAACATGGAATTTGAGAGTGATCAATTAATATGAGGAAGCTTTTCTTCCAGTAACATTAAAGAGATTTTCATGTAATATTCTCCTATTGCATACAAAGAAGTTACATAGAGAAAATATAATTNAAACTAAGATTATGAGCCTTGACCCTGAACAGATTTTGTGAACATGGAATTTGAGAGTGATCAATTAATATGAGGAAGCTTTTCTTCCAGTAACATTAAAAAGATTTTCATGTAATATTCTCCTATTGCATACAAAGAAGTTACATAGAGAAAATATAATTGAAGGTTTTCCAGAAAATACGTACCTTTCATTATTTGGTCGTCTCTTCAACTTTATATTTGAAGACTCATTTCCACATGAGTACATTTTTTTCCTTTAAAAAAAAAATCTCAAGTAGCTTACAGCAGAAATAAATTCATTGAATGGACATGAATCTTTTATATTGGTACTTGAAAAATTCTAGTGACTATCCTAAAATAAAAGAAAATAGAAAAATAATTCTGTAATGAAAAATAATACCATGTTAATATAATGAAGGTCTTTTCTTTCCCAAATAGCTTTTCTTCCCCAAAGTTATTTCTATACAGACTTTGGTCTTGAAAGCAAATAAAAGAAGAGAAAAAGTGGTTTATTTTAAAATTAAACATGAGTAGTAGGTGATTTTAATACATTAAGACTGCCAACTAGAAAAACAATTCTAGATTATAAGACACCTACCATATGGCAAGTAATTAGGAAAAATACTTTGCAAAGAGTATAAAGAAAAGTATTTAGCAATGAATAGAAACAACTATCTAAAATAACTCATTTAATTGTCTTGACATTTGAAACCAAAACTCTAAAGAGAAAGAATTTTAAATCTCTCTATGATTAAAATAGAATTTAGGCTTCGGAACTAATTTAGCTGGAAATTACTGGAAGTGTCTAATGGTTATAGAACCTAATGAAGTTGGGCTTTGTTTTTTCATAAATGGAGAGAGAACAAAAAATGGATTTGGTGTCAAAAATAATTTACTGTGTAACTGTGATTGATTCTGACTATCCAATGACTAGTTCTAAGAGAGCTGGTATTAAAATCCTGTAATATCATTTGACCCATGGCATTACTACTTTGGCTACATGATGCAAGCAGCCTACTCATTGGAAAAGCCCCTGATGCTGGGAAAGGTTGAAGGCAGAAGAGGGCGACAGAGGATGAGATGGCTGGATGGCATCACTGATTCAGTGGACATGAACTTGGGCAAACCTTGGGGTCGCAAAGAGTTGGACACAACTTAGTGACTGAACAACAACAACGAATCATGTAACTTTTTCTAAACTTGTTTCATAGTGTGTATATATACATATATGTAAAATCACCCTCAATTCTGTCTCTACAGATTGATGATAATCTAAAGATTTTAGGCAGTTCTGACTACTATGTAAAAGGTGGAGTTTCCGGTGCTCCATAACTGCAACAGGAAAAACTGCTGGGGGGAGAATGGGAATAGGCTGCCTTTGTTACGCTAACTTCAGTTCAGTCACTCAGTTGTGTCTGACTCTTTGCGACCCCATGAATC
>SJYX01024805.1:156383-176148 GCA_006410675.1 Oreotragus oreotragus
AATTAGCCTCTAATTAAAATAAATAAATTTATATTTAAAAAAGATACTTTCTAACTTTTTAGAAACTGGAATAAATGAAATATTTTAATAATTTTACTTCAAATTTTTAGGTAAGATACAAATACACCAATTTTTAAACCAAATTTTAAAATGTACCAATTTTTAGATAAGATACAAATGTACCAATTTTTAGGTAAGATACAAATGTACCAATTTTTAAACAAAATTTAAAAATGTATCAATTTTTAAACCAAAACAGAGGAGTATAAAAATACTTTCTTAAAAAAAAAGATAAAATTTCACATTTACATAAGACAAATCAATTCAAAAGCTTCTACAGAGCCCGTAGGTAATAAGATTTAGCCTCAGATCAATTTCCCATGATTCCTTTAACCCACCTAAAGAAAGTATTTGACATCCCATTACCATTAATGCAAAAAATGTGGGGTATTTATGGGGATAAACTCTCTTCTAGGGAGGTCCTGATATGATGAGATTAAATTATGCCAAAAATACTTTTGAAATGCAATATATATGACACTAACTGAAAGTGAAAGTTGCTCGGTTGTGTCTAACTTTTTTGCAGCCCCATGAACTGTAGTCCAACAGTCTCCTCTCTCCATGGAATTCTCTAGGCAAGAATAGTAGAGTGGTTTGCCATTCCCTTCTCCAGGAATCTTCCCAACCCAAGGACCAAACCCAGGTCTCCTGCATTGCAGGCAGATTCTTTACTGTCTGAGCCATCAAGGAAACTCTAACTAGAAAGATGGTTTTGAAACTTAAAAATGTTGAGAAATTTGGATTACAGTGATCATAACCTGTCTGGTTGATTAATCCCATAAATCTATCTTCACAGTTGCTTAAACTAAACTGACTTAAAAGTATTTCTGTGATACTCAGCTCAAATCTCACTCTTCCTCTTCCATAATTCTTCAATTAGTGGCTTGCATGCTAAATTGCTTCAGCATGTCTGACTTTTTGTGACCCTATGGACTGTAACCCACCAGGCTTCTCCATCCATGGGATTCTTCAGGCAAAACTACTGGAGTAGGTTGCCATGCCCTCTTCCAGGGCATCTTCCCAATCCAGGGATCTAACCCTAGTCTCATGTCTCCTGCATTGGCAGGCGGGTTCTTAACTGCTAGCCACCTGGGCTTCCCTAGTAACTCAGATGGTAAAGCATCTGCCTCTATGCAGGAGATCTGTGTTCAATCCCTGGGTCAGAAAGAGCACCTAGAGAAGGAAATGGCAACCCACTCCAGTATTCCTACCTGGAGAATCCCATGGACCGAGGAGCTTGGAGGGCTACATACAGTCCATGGGGTCGCAAAGAGTCGGACACAACTAGCAACTAACACACACACACCCATACACACACCCCTGGGAATGACTAATTCCAATTTTCTTAGTAAAAGAATAGTCCCAGTGACTGGTTCCCTGGCCCTGATTCTCACTTGCTCAGTGACTCTGACACGTCTGATCGTCTGCACTATCCACTATTTCCATCTCCACTTACATGCTTTCACTTGCTGATGGTGCAGTCTTGTTTCATGTGGGTAGATAGCCTGAATCCTGGACTCACTGTGCCTTGTGTATCATTTATTTTTTCCTTCATGAATTGTACCTCAATTTAATTTTCTTTGTTTGCATTATCACCTGACTCTCTCACTTGACTCAAATAAAATTCTCAGCTTTTGTTCCCATATATATATTCCAAAGCTATTATCCAGATCTTTAACATCCCCCCAGACTGAGTCCCAGGCATAATTCCTTGATTATCAGGATCAATGTCTGTTTCTCTCTTTTGCCCAGAATTTTTTGTATGCTCCATAATGACACTGTTGTTGATAAGATACTTTGTCTCCATATATGCTCGAATTCGTATTAAAAAGTATTGTTTCATTTATCATCATCACAGAAGAATAAAGCTTTCAGTTGTATATGGCACTGTTAGATACTTTAAAAAAGTAAATTTGACAGCACTGGTTCCTATATTTCAGGAAGTTATGATTAAAAAAGAGATAGAGGCACACATTTTTTTAAAATAAAATTCTACATTATCTGAGTAATTTGTTATACTTATAGTCCAAGGGCATTAGTCGAACCTGAGATGATGGATGTTGATTCCGTGTCATCCTATTTCAAGGAATTTATTAAATGTATCTATCAATGTTTTTAAGAGAACAGTGATCCATGACACAGTGATGAAATGTAACTTTGAAGCAGATTCCTAAATCCACCATGCTGCCAATCATCACTCACACTATGTTTTCTTCCCTCTTTCTCATGTTTCTGGGATGTTTATTTCTTCTGTTGGTGGTCACAGTATTTAAAATATGTGATTAAAACCAGTAAGTTTAAATATATAAATATGGTCCTTGTGTGCAAAAGAAAAGACTCAGCTGATGCCAGAGATGTTAGAGGACTAACATGGCAAACATTTACCATTCTCTAGCCAATGTCACTGCTTGGTAAAACAGGACCATAGGGAAGGACGTTCTTTTTTTCCCCTTTAGGCTTATAACATAAACTGAAGTGTCAGGCTGGACCAGAAAAGAATCAAATCAGGTATAGAATGAGTCAGTCAAGGATACCATTCATCAAGAAGAAACAGATGAAGACTCCTGTTATTGTAGAATAAAAGAGATCAGCCAATCTTCTCCACAAAGAACAGGAATAAAATTGGGGGAAAAGCTGACAAAAATAACCAGAGTTCTTAAAATCAACCAAAGGCAGATAAATTGAGACACTCATTCTTGAAAATTTTCTAGATCTTCAGATAAGAATAGCACATGATTTCAAATCAGCCATTACAAATATGTGCAAAGAATTAACGGAAATTGCATTAAGAAAGTGAAAAAATGATATATGATACCAATTACTAAATACATAGGGAATTTTAATAAAGGAAGCAAATGTATGAAAACCAAACTGAATCTTAGACTAAAAAGTATAATAACTGAAATGAAAGATTCACAATATGGGCTCAATAGCAGATTTGAGATAGGAGAAGATAAAAATAGAGAGCTGTAAAGTAGATCAACAAAAGTGATCCAATTTAAAAAACAGTGAAAAAAGACTGAAGGAAAATGAACCTATTGAATTCTATAAAGCACATAAAAATATCTGTAACAGCAGCTCCAGAAAAGGAGGAGAATAAAAGTGGGCAGGGTAGATATTTGAAGAAGTAATGGCTGAAAATGTCCCTAGTTTGATGAAAACCATTAATTTACACATCCAAGAAGCTTATCAAGCTATAAGTTAGATAAACACTAAGAGAGTCATAGTAAAACTGCTGAAAGCTAAACACAGAAATAAAAATGTGAGGGCAGCAAGAACAAAATAATTCATCATGTACTAGGAAACCACAAAATGATTAACCACTGACTTCTCTTCAGGGCTATAGTCCACGGGCTTGCAGAGGTGGACGTGACTGAGTGAGCACACAACACGCACTCTCATCAGAACAACAGAAATCAGAAGGCAGGAAACTGACATCGGCAGAGCGTTCAAAGAAGACAAACCTGTCATCCAAGGCTTCCGTAATCCTCTAAACTTTCCTTCAGAAACGAAGGTGAAATATACACACTCACAGATAAAAATTGAAAAGAATTTATTGCCTGCAGACTTCACCTAACAACAAATACTGAAGGAAATTCTTTATGTTGAAAGAAAATGACTATAGTTATAAACTTGAGTCCATAGTGAGGAATGAGAAATGCTAGAAGTTTTTAATAGGTAAATAAAAAGAATTGTATATGCCTATTTTCCCTCTTTTTTAAAAATGTAAGATTGTTCAATATAATAATTATAATACTGTTATTGGGATGGGTGTGTGTGTGTGTATGTGTGTCTGATAATTATAGCAAAGAATAGAGGAAGAAATGGCATTACATTGGAGCAAATTTTCTAGTTTACAAATGTTAAGCCAGCATTAAACTCAAGTAGACTGAGGTAAGTTTAAAAAGTATATTGTAATACCAAGAACAAACACAGATAGATAGGTAGGCAGACAGATTTTTAAAAAAATAGTGAAAAAACTATGGAATTAAGATGGTAAATTAAAGCTTTTACGCAAAAGAAGTAAAGAGGAAAAGAAACAAAAACATGAGACATTAAAAAAATAGCAAATAGTAGATGGAAATCCAAATGTATTAATAGTTGGCTTAAGTGAAGTGACTAAACATTTCAGTGCAAAGGCGGAGGTTGCCAGACGCAGTGATAAGCAAGATCCAAAGATACGTTGTCTAGAAGAGACACACATTAGATTCAAAGACACAAATAAGTTAAAAGGATAGAAAATGTTACTCTACACAGACAGTAACTGTAAGAGAAGGATTTAAGTAGCTATAGTACTATCAGACAAAATTGAGTTTTAGAAAATAAATAAGGAAATGGCATCCCACTCCAGTGTTCTTGCCTGGAGAATCCCAGGGATGGAGGAACCTGGTGGGCTGCCGTCTATGGGGTTGCACAGAGTCGAACACGACTGAAGCGACTTAGCAGCAGCAGCAGCAGGGACAAAAGAGGGACATTTCTTAAAGAGGTTAATAACATCTGAACAGTATACAAATTTTAAATGTATATACTCTTCACAGAGCTTAAAATATTTAAAAAACAACAACAAGATTTGACAGAACTGTAAAGAGACAGAGAAAATTCAGTAATTATAGATGAATATTTTAATACTCCTCTTTCAGTAATTGATAAAACAACTAAGCAGTAAGTTTATAAAAGAACTGAAAACATCAACAAATCCAGTCTGTGTAACTTACGGAACACTCAACTCATCAACATTAAAATGCATACTCTTTTCCAGTACACATGGAACACTCTCCAAGATAGACCATAGGCTAAGCCATAAAACAACAAATTTACAACAAATTTAAAATGATTTATAATAAATTTTTAAATGATTGAAATTCTACAAAGTTTGAACTACAGGCATATTTAAATCTCCATGGACAGAAAGCCTGGCAGGCTACAGTCCATAGGGTCACAAAGAATCAGACAAGACTGAACTGACTTAGCACGTAGCAAGAGAGAGAAATTAGGGAAACTCCCAAATATTTGGAAGCTATACAACATACTTCAAAATAATCCCTTGGTCAAAGAAAAAATACTAGAGAAGATTTAAAATATATACCTTGAATTAAATAATAAAAAAGTACAAAAAACCGAAGTGTAATACCAGAAGTGAAAGTTGCTCAGTTGTGTTCGACTCTTTGCGGCCCCATGGACTATACAGTTCATGAAATTCTCCAGGCCAGAATACTGGAGTGGGTAGCCTTTCCCTTATCCAGGGGATTTTCCCAACCCAGGAATCGAACCCAGGTCTCCCACATTGCAGGTGGATTCTTTACTAGCTGAGCCACAAGGGAAGTCTGTAATACCAAAAGATGATTCTTTAAAAAAAAAAAAAATCAATAAAATTGATAAGCCTTTACTTAGACTGATAAAGAAAACCATGAAGACACAAATTGTCAAATTCAGAAATGCAAAGGGGAACATCATTATAGACTCTACAGAAATTAAAAGGGTATATTTAGGAAATATCACAAACTGCATGCCATAAACTGAAAATAAATGGAAAAATCTTAGAAAGGACTCAAATTACCAAAAATTTCTCCAAGGAAAATGGGGAGGGGAGAAGCTGAATAAATGTTTATCAAGTAAAGACCTAGAACCATAATTTAAAGGAGAGACCACTTACCCTCTCATTTTATAAGGACAATATTACTCTCATACCAAAGATATCTTGGAAAAGAAAACTATCGCTCAACATCCCTCATGAAAAGATTCTTTACCAACTGAGCTGTCAGAGAAGCCCAAAATTCTTTTAAAAATATTAGCAAATTGAATCCAGAAAGATGAAGAAGGATTATATACCATGAACAACTAGTATTTATCTTGGGGATTCAAGGAGGTTTTTAACATCCAAAGTTAATTATTATAATATGAAAGTGAAAGTGTTAGTCACTCAGTAGAGTCCGACTCTTTTCGACCCCATGGACTGCAGCCTGCCAGGCTCCTCTGTGCATGGGATTCTCCAGGCAAGAATACTGGAGTGGGTAGCCATGCTCTTCTCCAGGGGATCTGCCCAAACTAGGCATCAGACTCAAGTCTCCTGCATTGCAGGCAGATTTTTGACCATGTGAACCACCAGGGAAGCCCTATTAATGTAATACACAATATTAATAGAATAAAAGACAAAAAAACATGGTCATCCATTATAATAGGTGCAGAAAAAGAATTGGACAAAATTCAATAGCCATTAATCATAAAAATTCTAAACAAATTCAGAATAAAAGGAAACTTCCTTAATTTGTCAAAGGGTAAGTAATCTTGTAAAATTTACCTGTAAAAATCTATAGTTAACATCACATATAACTATGAAAGATTGACTGTTTTCTCCCTAAGATTAGGACTGGACTTCCCAGGTGGCCCAGTGGTAAAGAATCTACCTGCCAATGCAGGAGATACAGCAGATTCAGGTTCCATCCCTGGGTCAGGAAGATCCCCTGGAGGAGGAAATGGCAGCCCATTCCAGTATTCTTGCCTGGAGAATCCCATGGACAGAGGAGCTTGGCAGACTACAGTCCATGGGGTCACAAAAAGTTGGACACAACTGAGTGACTGAGCAGGAGCAAGAAGATTAGGACTAGTAAAAGGAGGTGTGCTTGTACCACTCCTAGTCAACATTGTACATAAGATTCTAGTCAATGAAATAAAGGAAGAAAAAATTTCAAACTATCTTTATTCACAAAGTTGGACATGACTGAAGCGACTTAGCAGCAGCAACAGCAGCAGCAGCAGACATGATCTTTTAACAAAAATTTTTAGAACCAAGAAGTGACTTATCAAGTTCACAGAATACAAGATTAATATAAATAAGTTGATGATACCTACATACTAGTGACAAAAAAAACCCAAAGTATAATTAATAAAACAGTTTCATTCACAATAGCATCAAAAATAATAAAAAAATCTATAAATAAATTTAGCAAAAGAATCATACATCTACATTGAAACTGAAAAATATTGTTGAATGAATTTAAAGAATAACTAAATAAATGCAGAAATATACCCTATTCATGGGACTATACGTCTCAATAATGATATGATGGCAATTCTTTTCAAAAGGATATGAAGATTCAATTAAGTCATTATCAAAGTTCTATCCAATTTTTTTGATAAATCAACAAGCTGATGTTAAAATTTATAAGGAAAGTCAAGGGAATTAGAAAATAGTTTTGAAAAAACTTATGCTACCTACTTAATTTTCAAAATTTACAATAAAGCATTGTAATGAAAAGTATGGTATTATTTTGAGAACAGGCATACAGATCATTGTAATATATTAGAGAATCCAGAAATTTATAGTCATTTGAATAGTTTACAAGATGTCAAAGTGCTTCAGTGAGAAAGGATTCATTTTTTCAAGAAAGGTGTAGAACGATCAGATTTTGAAAAGTGAATTAGTATCTTTTCAAATGCCATGCAAAAAATTTTACTCAAAATGGATCACAGACTTGAGTTAAAACTATAAAACGCCTAGAAGGAAAGAGTAGGGGAAATTTTTGACTTTGAATTAGTTGAAGACTTCTTTAAATAAGACACCAGAAAACACATTCCATAGAAGACAAAATTGATGAATTAGTCTTCACCAAAATTAAAAACACTTGCTAAAGACTCTGTTAGAAAAATAGAGATGAGAAGAAATTATCTGAAAATCATTTTTTATAAAGGATTTGTATCTGAAATATATAAAGAACTCATCACTTAATAATAACAAAAGTCAACAAGATTTGAATAAACATTTTACTGGAAAAGATATACATGTAGCTACAAAGTAAATGAAAGTATATTTAACATCATTAGTCATTAGACAATTGATAATTAAAACAACAATGACATCAGAAGATGGCTCTGCAATCATTCAAAAAGACTGACAATACCAAGCATTACTAAGAATGTTGTGGTGGGCAGACTCCCTTGCTACCCAGACATGTTCATGTCTAGTCCTCGGTGTACATCTTACCTTGCATGGCAAAAGGACTTTGCATACATGATCATGTTAGGAATCTTAAAATGGGAAAATTATACTGGGCTTTCCTAGTGGGCCTAATATAATCACAAAGGTTTTCATAAGAAGGAGGCAGGAGGGTCAGAGTGAAAGAAGATTTGATGATGAAAGCAGAAGTTGGAATGATGTGAAGCCAGGAGCCAAGAAATGCTGGTAACCTTTAGAACCTAGGCAAAGTATGGAAAAGTCTAAGAAACATATTTTTTTCTGGAGCCTCCAGAAAGAAGAAAGGTTGGCTGACACCTTGATTTTAGCCACATAAGACTCATTTCAACTTCTGACCTCCATAAGAGAATATATCTGTATTCCTGCCACTAGTTCAGTTCAGTCGTTCAGTTGTGTCCGACTCTTTGCGACCCCATGAATCACAGCACGCCAGGCCTCCCTGTCCATCACCAATTCCTGGAGTTCACTCAGACTCACGTCCATCGAGTCGGTGATGCCATCCAGCCATCTCATCCTCTGTTGTCCCCTTCTCCTCCTGCCCCTAATCCCTCCCAGCATCAGAGTCTTTTCCAGTGAGTCAACTCTTCACATGAGGTGGCCAAAGTACTGGAGTTTCAGCTACTAAGCTTATGGTAAATTTGTTACAACATCAGTAAGAAACTAACCCAGAATTGGAAAACCTAGAACCCTCATACAGTTCTAATGGGAATATAAAAATGGTATAGCCACTTTGAAAGCAGAGATTGACAGTTACAACCCAGAAATTCCACTCCCAGATATCTGCCCAAGAGCAACAATACAATATGTGTGCACAAAGACATACACACATCTTCATAGCTACATTATTGATAACAGCCAACAACTAGGGGAAAATTCCAAATGTCCATTAATTTGTGAATGGATGATATTGAGCTTCCAGGGTGGTTCAGTGCTAAAGAATCCACCTGCCAATGCAGGAGACAAGGAGATGCGGGTTCAATCCTCGTCAGGAAGACCCTCTGGAGAAGAAAATGGCAACCCACTCTGGTATTCTTGCTTGGAGAATCCCACGGACAGAGGAGCCTGGTGAGCTTCAGTCCATGGAGTCGTAAAGGCGTTGGACATGACTTAGCAACTAAGTCACCAAAATACAATACAATATAACCATTGTAGTATAACCACTGTGCAAAGAAATAATAACAGTGAAAAAATTAACTATATAGCCACAAGAATGAACCACAAAAATTATGTTAAGTGAAAGAAGGCAGACACCAAAGTCTTTATATCTCATGATTCCATTTCATAAAATTCTTAGAAGAGTCAAAAGTGAACTCTATAAACAAATCAATCAGTGTCTCCCTGGTAGAGAGCTAAAATTGATTTAAAAAAAGTACAAAGTGTTTTTAAGTGGCCACGAAAAAGTTCTAAAACTGGATTGTGGTGATTATTGTACAAGTGTAAAATCTTACTAAATATCATCAAGCTGTCCATTCATTATAAGTAAGTAGCTTTGTATATAATTAGCTCAGTAAATCTGTTAAAAGTAGGGGGAAATAAAATTTTAAAAATAGATGAAGTTCTCTCTTCAAAATTTCTTAAGGAGTTGTTTTATTCAGAAGAGATTGTATGAACAAATTCCTAAACCAACTTTCCTCCTTATACTTGCTTAAGTTTAGTACATTTAGTCATATATTTACATACAAATTGTCTTTCTCATCTTACTAGAAACTGCTAAACTTCTTGAGAACAGAAATAATAGTTAATGCTGAATCCATACCACCACTATCCCCTCTCCAAGAATCCCCCATGTATTTGGGAAACATTTGCTGGATCACTGAGAAATCAGTGTTCTCAGCTCAGACATCAGTGACTGCTCTAACTACCTGAGAAAATGTCTTTTGTCATGACTTTTTTCATGGTTAACCCTTGATGTCATTCTAAATTTTAGATATTGTTCTATTCTTAACCTTCTGTGAGCACACAAGAAAGGGGCAGGCGGAAGAGAGTCTATACAATTTTTTTTCCTCATCAGTAATTCTGTCCCCTCATTTCTCAAAAATGTGTATTACCATTCCTAGAAATTCTTTAAAGTTTTTCACTTTATATAATTTGGCTTTATATCAATAAGCTCAGATATGCAGATGAACACTCTTTCTGCCACCGTTATGGCAGAAAGCCAAGAGGAACTAAAGCGCCTCTTGATGAAAGTGAAAAAGAGGATGAAAAAGCTGGCTTAAAACTCAGCGTTCAGAAAACGAAGATCATGGTATCTGGTCCCATCAATTCACAGCAAATAGATGGGGAAACAGTGGAAACAGTGTCAGACTTTATTTTCTTGGGCTCCAAAATCACTGCAGATGGTGACTGCAGCCATGAAATTAAAAGACACTTGCTCCTTGGAAGAAAAGCTATGACCAACTTAGAAAGCAGCTAAAAAGCAGAGACATTACTTTGCCAACAAATGTCCATCTAGTCAAAGCTATGGTTTTCTCAGTAGTCATGTATGGATGTGAGAGTTGGACCATAAAGAAAACTGAGTGCCAAAGATTTGATGCTTTTGAACTGTGGCCTTGGGGAAGACTTTTGAGAAGGAAATCAGTCCTGAATATTCATTGGAAGGACTGATGCTGAAGCTAAAGCTCCAATACTTTGTCCACTTGATGTGAAGAACTGACTCATTGAAAAAGGCCCTGATGCTGGGAAAGATTGAAGGCAAGAGGAGAAGGGGATGACAGAGGATGAGATGGTTGGCTGGCATCACCGACTCAATGGACATGGGTTTGAGCAAGCTCCGGCAGTTGATGATGGACAGGGAAGCCTGGCATGCTACAGTCCATGGGATCACAAAGAGTAGATGACTGAGCAACTGAACTGAACTGAATCTGGCTTTATCTCCTGTCTGTTGTCCCTTTTCTAGCTTTCCTCTTCTATTAATGACTCCTTACTTTGAAAGAAAAATTATAATGTGATCAGGTGTTCAAGTTCATATTTGGAGAATTTCCCCCATTCATTACTTCATCATATAAATCTCTTTTATCTTGACTCCAATTATTTAATCCATTCATTTTATTATCATAAAATTTGATTTTTTATATCCATAAAATTATGATTGTCACATCTGAATCAGCCATGTGGTGAGTCACATCAATTTTTAAATAATCTGAAGTGAATGAACTGGCTAAATGAAGTTGATGTGCTTAAGCAAACATCAGCACTGCCAAAATCAACTGCCACCAAGAACTTTTTAAGAAATGACAGGTGTCCAGTCCTGCAAGTAATATCTGTGGGGATGATAGACATTTAGTCATTTTCATTCAACAGGCTCCAACCTCCTCTCAAACAGTGCACAAAGTTCAGGAGATGCAAAATCAGTAGAGAAAGTCCTCAAGTTTGGAAAAACTCCCACTGAACTAGAAACAGACATGGTAAGGGATAATTTGCTGCACATTGTGGCCAGAGCTATCAGTTCAGTTCAGTCGTGTCTGACTCTTTGTGACCCCATGGACTACAGCATGCCAGGCCTCCTTGTCCATCACCAATTCCTGGAGTTTACCGTTGGTGATGCCATCCAACCATATCATCCTCTGCCATCCTCTTCTCCTCCTGCCCTCAATCTTTCCCAGCATCAGGGTCTTTTCAAATAAGTCAGTTCTTCACATCAGGTGGCCAAAGTATTGGAGCTTCAGCTTCAGCATCAGTCCTTCCAATGAATATTTAGGGCTGATTTCCTTTAGGATGGACTGGTTGGATCTCCTTGCAGTCCAAGGGACTCTCAAGAGTCTTCTCCAACACCACAGTTCAAAAGCATCGATTTTTTGGTGCTCAGCTTTATTTATTGTCTAACTCTCACATCCAAACATGACCAGTTGAATTCACACATGACCGGAGCCACAATGTGATGTAAACAAAATGTTGAAATAGTTCAGAGACAGTAAATACATTTTCTTTGTTTTTCTACTGCTCATCCTCAATGCTACAAACTTCAACCAAGTTCTTTTCTTGATTCCTTAGAAACTGGAGAGGAAGCAAGAAAGGGATTAACACAAATGTACCTCAGCAGAATGCTCTTTATGACAGTAGCAGCTACATATCCTTACTTTATATCTATCTATATCTATTGATGGATAGATAATTTTTTATGGTAGCTTAAACAAGTTCAACCTTTATTTTTGTTGCTTACGTTCACATAGCAATAGATATATATAGATAGGTAGAGATAGATAGTTCAGATAGCAGTGTACATATATAGTACATAGTACATATATATGTAGCTTCAGGTTCTATAAGCAGAAAATATGATCTTAATAGTATATACATGTCTTCAGGTTCTGTAATCTGAAAATATAACAAAGAGAATGGCTGGCTCCAAACAACTCAGATTAGTGTCAGTTCTTTCATTAAGAGAGATTATTCAGGGACCATTTGGATAAAAAAATATTGAATATAAGCATCTACTATAATTTCTTCTCCAGACCCATTAAAATAATAATAGACTTTAAAAGATATTACACTCATAATGATGTAAAAAAATGGGAGAAAAGAGAACAGCAACAAAATTTTGGAAGGCCTAAAGAAGAGAAGTATATTTAGCAGCTCCCCCAAAATGAATTCTAAATTGGATATAGAGAGAGCTAAAAATAATCTTTAAATTCTTTAAAGTTTTAGGAACTGATGATACCATCCTCTGAAAGTGGAACATTATTGAAAATCAATTTGAGTAATAGATAGTTCTCTACATCCCCCATCTCCAGCAAAATAAATTAAAAAAAACAAGTAGATAATTGAATTTTATTCTCAAATATAGGCTCTTTGGACTGCCAAATATGAGAAAAGGATAATAGCTACACTTGTATAGCACTTACTGTGTGCCTGTTATTTTCTAAGCATTTTTATTTATTGTAAATTTATTTACTCATTTCATCGTTACCCTGGCCCCATGAGATAGACTTGTATCCTCAAATTACTGATGCAAACAACACCAACAAGGAAGAAAGAACTGACACACCGGATGCTGAGACATCTGCATTCTCCCCATGCAACCTTCTTTCTTCTCTAAGACTCCACAGTGCTGCAGCCAGGGCATCACCCTCTAAGCAGGAGATGGAAAGATGCTTCTCTTGGATCCTGATAGACTCATTAGGAAAGACTTAGAGTGACTGACATCAAGATTTCCCAACTACATGGTTAAGCCAGTCACCAGTAGTAAAACCTGTAGTTTGCCACCATGACCTCAGTCTCCAGTCAACTCTGTAGCACAGAATTACCAGGCATCTGGGGAAAACAGCTAATAGTAGTTTGAGGACAAGACAAAAGAAAATGAAAAAAACAACTTAAAAATCATTTAAGAGAAAATAAAGATCTTACAGACGTAAGAAGACAAAATAATTCCCACTACTCATCTGTTTCCTATCCATCAAATAAGTAACAGAAGATATTTTGGTCATGAAGCAATAATATTATTTTTAAAAATAATTCTTACTAAGTGTTACGTTAGTTTCTTGGTCATGTCTGACTCTTTGGAACCCTGTGGACTGTAGCCCACCAGGCTTCCCTGTCCACAGGAGTAGGCAGCCATTCCTGACCCAGAGATTAAACCCAGGTCTCCTGCATTTGAGGTGGATTCCTTACCTGCTGAGCCACCAGAGAAGCCCATTCTCAAATAAAGAGGCATTTTAAATGTATACGTTCAATATCTAAAAACTCAATAGAAAGGTCAGGATATAAAAATTTAGAAAATCTTTTAGAAAATAATGTTAAAATACAGAAATAGGAAGTGCAAGAGAAGAGATAAGAGAATTTGAAGACCAGTTCAGAAAGTCAAACATCCAGATAATAGAGGATCCAAAAGAAAGAACAAGATGGAAAGGCAATAATTATCAATAAAATAATTCAAAAACATTTCTAGAAATGTGTAGGTAACCTCCCAAACAGTTAGAGCCCACTGGTAGAGTTATAATAGCTGAAAACAGATCCACACCAAGACACATAATTTGAAAATTCAGAAAAATGCAAAGAGAAGAGCTAAGCTTTTGAAGAGGAAAATAATTACATGTAAAGGATTGGGAAACAGAATATCATTAAACTTCCTAGCATCAACATCAGAAGCTAGAAGGAACCAAAGCATGGACCTCTTTCGATCAAGTATGAGGGTAGGATAGAGATGTTTTCAGGAAAGCAAGTTCCAAAAAATTTACTTCCCATGCATTCTTTCTCATGCATAGACTTCTTCCTACCAAAAGATGTGCTCCCCTAAAATGAAAGAGTAAACCGTTACAGAGGAAGGAATGCAATGCAGAGAGCTGACCCACAAGAGGTTGGGATCCAGGATAAGAAATGTGCATGGAACGAAGGGATAGTCAATCTTGTTTGGAGGAGTATGTCAGAAGATTCTTCATGTGATTTCTTCAGAAAGAGAAAACTGACAGAGAACTTGATAAATGTGAATATGTAGAGCAGAGTAAGTCACTTGCCAAGGAGACTGCAGTGGAATTAATAAGTACATAGAAAAGCAAGCAAACAATAAAGAGCAAGAGCAAAAATCAACAACAATAACAAAAAAGGTCAGGGAACAAATGTTGTGTAGGAAAGAAAAATAGCAGAGTTTATTACATTGCTTTACCACAAATTATATTAGTATACTTATGCTGACATAAACATAAAATAACTATCCAAAGTTAAAATGAAATTATATTGTGAAATAGGAATAAAAAGAAACCATCAGGAGAAAAGGGAATAGAAAGCAGAGAGTTAAAACTTTTTTTTTTCCAAAACAGAAGTCAGTTAGCATAGCCTAAAGCCATGATATTAAAAGACACTTGCTTCTTGGAAGAAAAGCTATGGATAAACCCAGACAAAGTCTTAAGAAACAGAGCCATCACTTTGTTGACAAAGGTCCATCTAGTCAAAGCTATGGTTTTTCCAGTAGTCATGTATGAATGTGAGAGTTGGACCATGAAGAAGGCTGAGTGCCGAAGAATTGATGCTTTTGAATTGTGGTGTTGGAGAAGACTCTTGAGAGTCCCTTGTACTGCAAGGAGATCCAACCAGTCAGTCCTAAAGGAAATCAGCCCTAAATATTCATTGGAAGGACTGATGCTAAAGCTGAAGCTCCAATACTTTGGCCACCTGATGGGAAGAACCGACTCATTGGGAAAGACCCTGATGCTGGGAAAGACGAAAGGCAGGAGGAGAAGAGGACAGTAGAGGATAACATGGTTGTATGGCATCAACGACTAATGGACATGAGTTTGAGCAAGCTCCAGGAGATGGTGAAGAACAGGGAAGGCTGGCGTGCTGCAGACCATGGGGTCGCAAAGGGTTGGACATGACTGAGAAACTGAACAATAACAAAACTAAAATATGAAATGACAAATCAAGTATGTTATTTAGGGAGATGGTGATAAATACCAAAATAATTAGTAAAATTGGAGAAAGGGAGACGTGTGCTTGAGGTAGGAGTTTCTGTTATTCTTATAAAATTTTCAAATTAAGTTATATGACCCTTAAGTTATATGTATGTATAACTATGACAAAAACACAGAAAAGATGTTCTGTAAAATCCATGCTGTTCATTTGCTTGATTCTTGATATAACCTATTCTTTCTAATAAGAGAAAATTTGTACTTTACTTTCATCATTCTTTACTACTTCAAAGGAGTTATTGAATTTTAGGAACTTAAAGCATGATGTTAGCTATAAGAACTATTTAGAATTTGTTTCTAAATATAATAGTTTTATGTTTATATATATTTTATACACACACACACACATACACACAAGAAAATTTCAGGTGACAGATGTTGATAATCCAACAAGCTACAGGAGAAAAAGAGTACCAAGGTTTAGATGCCCTCAAGAATTGCTGAAGGTCACAAACCAATTATGTAAATACCTAGTGGTAATAATACTTTAATACCAGAACTTCACATTTTTCACTCTTTTATTCTGGGAGTTGGGGGAATAGGGAAACATACCATAGGAGAAGATAATGAGGGAAGAATAAGAGCACTAACTTAGAAATCCCTTAAGAACCCAAAGAAGAACTATAATAATTTCACTATTTATCGTCACTGATATTTTTATGAAACATTTGTGCTAAAAATAAAGTTTTGTTTGAATTTAGAATCATTAGTCTGAAATTATCAAGCTGCAAAATTTCTTCACCTATGGCAGCCACAAGTATATGTCCCCAAACCTGTCCATTTATGTCCAAGGGGTAGTAATAAATTTAGACAAAAGAAAGTCAAACATGACTTCCAGAATTTTCACAGCAAATTTAATGAGTGCTATGGTCTGAAAGTTTGCAAATTCACAAGTTGAAATCCTGACATCCAATGTGATGGTGTTAGGAGGTGGGGCCTTTGGCAGGTGATTAGATCATGGGGTGGAGCCCTCCTGAATGGGATACCAGAGTCCTTAGCCCTTTTCATTTGACAGATGTTGATAATCCAACAAGCTACAGGAGAAGAAGAGTACCAAGGTTTAGATGCCCCCAAGAGCTGTGAGGATACAGTGAGAAGTCTGCTACCTAGAAGAGAGTCTGACCTTACTGCTATGCTGATCTTGGACTTCAGCGTCTAGAACTGTGAGAAGTAAATTTCTATTCAGTTGATAAAGAATCCACCTGCAATACAGGAGACTCCGGTTCGATTCCTGGGTTGGGAAGATCCGCCTGAGAAGGAAGAGGCTGCCCACTCCAGCATTCTTGGGCTTCTCTTGTGGCTCAGCTGGTAAAGAATCCAACTGCAATAGGGGAGACCTGGGTTTGATCGCTGGGTTGAGAAGATCCCCTGGAGAAGGGAAAGGCTACCCACTCCAGTATTCTGGCCTGGAGAAGTCCATGAACTCTATAGTCATGGGGTCACAAAGAGTAGGATAAGACTAAGGGACTTAAAAATAAATAAATAAATAAGCCACCCGCTCAGCAGTATTTTGTTATAGCAACCTGAACAGATTAAGTCTCTGAGATTCTGTGTCAGTGGGGATCTTGTCCAGTGTACTGAAAAATAATTAGGGACAGGAAGAATGCTGGCTTTATAGAAAAAGTCATTATGGGTCTCAAGAATATTAAGAATTTGATCATAACACTTTGATATTTGCACTAAAAAAGAAAAAGTCACTGTTCACTCTCATTTGTATTCTGAAACACAAATAACATGAGAGAGTAAAAAGGCATCTCAGGCAAGCATTGAATGACACATTAGTGATAATGTCATATTTATCTGACACTGTTCATCTGACACTACTGTATGTGATCAGAATACAGTATATTAGGGACTAAAAAAAGCACTAGAAACATTCCTATATGTATCTGTTGACCCAATAAGTTCATTACTAGGAATATTTCTCCCCAAATTTCACATATTTACAAAAATATATACACAAGGATGTACGTTGCAATATTATATCTAAGATAAAAGGAAGAAAACAAATGTTCATTAACTTTAGAATTTTCAATTGATCCAACTGAATTATAGAATATTAAAAATCCATTTGAATGTGCATACTTATACATAGTCTTGAACATATATATTACTATATCCAAGATTTTTAGAAATAATTTTTTAAATTTTTATTTATTTGTTGAAGGCTATGCTGGGTTTTCGGAGAAGGCGATGGCACCCCACTCCAGTACTCTTGCCTGGAAACTCCCATGGACAGAGGAGCCTGGTGGGCTGCAGTCCATGGGGTCGCTGAAGGTCGGGCAAGATTGAGCGACTTCACTTTCCCTTTTCACTTTCATGCACTGGAGAAGGAAATGGCAACCCACTCCAGTGTTCTTGCCTGGAGAATCCCAGGGATGGCGGAGCCCAGTGGGCTGCCGTCTGTGGGGTCGCACAGAGTCGGACAGGACGGAAGCGACTTAGCAACAGCAGCAGCAGCGGCACGCTGGGTTTTCGTTGCTGTGTGGGCTTTTCGCTAGTGGTGGAAGCAGGGGCCAGGGCTTCTCACTGCAGCGGCTTCTCGTCGTGGAGCTCGGGCTCTAGGACACACAGGCCTCAGTGGTTGCAGCAGGTGGGCTCAGTAGTTGTGGCTCCTGAGCCCTAGAGCACAGGCTAAATAGTTGCAGTGCCTGGGTTTAGTTGCTGCTCTGTGTCTCCTGCATTGGTGGGCAGCTTCTTTACCGCTGAGCCATCAGGGAAACCCCCAAGATATTTTTTAATGAAATAATTTTTAAAATATTTTACCATATCTCATCTATAGTTTTGAAATATCTGTATGTATGTACACATATGAATTTCAATGCCTAGAATGGGCTCTAGAAGAATGCACACTGCTTTCTGGTAGTGATTACCTCTGAGAGGGTTATACAGGAAGGGGGAGTGTTTAGAGAATCTGTGTATACACTTTGGTGACAGCCCTCCTAAGTCTGAATCCTGGCCACTTGCTGTATGTCCTCTCTGGATCCTTCAGGCTCCTCATCTCTAAAGTATCTGGGTGCTTGTGAGTGTTGCTTTGAATAGATACAGCGCATAATCAACATGATATGATTTAGCAAGTATGAAACAAAGGTTCATCAGCATTATTAAGGGAGAATTTCAGTTTTCATTCTGCAACTGCTGTTTTATTTAACTCTTGTACAATAGATCAATGTACTAGCTTATAGTCTAAAATAAATAAGAACAAATCCAGAAATTTTGATGTCATTGTTCTAATAACAATGGAATTGTGTAACAGTGTCAAGAGGCATTGAGTTCTAAAACCTCTTGCCCACTCACTGCTAACTGAACTAAACTACTTAGAGTAAATCATAGCTCCTCTACTATCTCAAGGGCAGGAAATTATTGCTCTTTCCCCTTTATGAACCCCACAGTGCTGTGTACACAGCGGGTGTGCGCTAAATGTTTGCTGATAATGATAATGGTGGGGATGCTGACAGCTGTGACACACTATAAAGCTTAATTTAAAAGCCATCAGGAAAATGTAACACAAAATATGGCCCTTCTGAATTTTGTCTGCATGGGAAACAAATTCTGTTAGCTTATTAATAAAGTAATTCAGTGCACATTGTACTATTGATTGCTTTGGTACCATCTGAGTTTTTGCTCATTTGTATGATCTAATTGTTATTTCAGATGATTCAGAGGGCAAGGCTAGGCCCATGTCTATTATTTCAGTATTAAAAATCGGTTTCCTGTAAGCATTTTCTAAATTAAATGCACAAAATAGATGTTATCAACTAAATTATGTTTAATCCCTACAGCAAGGCTTCGCAGCAGTGTAACTGTTTTCTGTTTCCTTAAATTGCAGTGGTACTTTGCTTCTGCAGCGACTTACTCCTTTTCTGTACATTTCAGCCAGTCACACATGGAAAGAATGACTTTATTGGAAACATGATGGTGCCTCTCTCTTCTAGCTCCATCCGCATTTTGGGGAGTGGGGGTCTAACTATTTATTTATAGGGTACACTGCCTCTCATCTGCAATCACTGAAACACCAGCAAGGTAGCATATCAATGAAAATTGTCCTTCCTATCAGCAAAGTGTGAAATTAATCACATTAATTTCACATTAAATTAATAAATTAATTTAATGATGACTCTCCGTCTCCTTGATGCTGGTGTGGTGGGGACTGCAGTGATAGGAAGAGACTCCGCAGTGAATAATACAGAGCCGGTACACTGCAGGGAACAAGCGCCAGGGCTGTGGCGTACAGGTGGTCTTTCCCCAAGGGGAGAGTCTCCCTCCATCACTATACCATCAGCAGCTGGTCAGGAAAGGAAAACAGGCTAGTTATCTGGACAGACAATTTTTT
>SJYX01024805.1:177961-193645 GCA_006410675.1 Oreotragus oreotragus
GAAGGGGACGACCGAGGATGAGATGGCTGGATGGCATCATGGACTCGATGGACACGAGTCTGAGTGAACTCCGGGAGATGGTGATGGACAGGGAGGCCTGGCGTGCTGTGATTCACGGGGTCGCAAAGAGTCGGACACGACTGAGCGACTGAAGTGTAGTGAACTGAACTGAACCATCTTAACCATTTTTAAATGTACAGTTCAGTAGAGTTGTGATAGTTTTGCGAAACAGATCCCTGGAATTTTTTGTGTGCTCTATGTGCTACTTTATTTTATTTTTTTAACTTTTTATTTTGTATTGGCGTATGGCCGATTAACACTATTGTGATAGTTTCAGGTGAACAGCAAAGGGACTCAGCTATACGTATATGTGTATTCTTTCTTCCCCAAACTCTCTCCCATCCAGGCTGCCACATAGCACTGAGCAGAGTTCCCTATGCTGTATAGTAGGTCCTTGTGGTCATCCATTTTAAATATAACAGTTTGGACATGTCTATCCTGAACTATCCCTGCATTCCACCCCTCCTTTCTGGCAACCATAAGTTCATTCTCTAAGTCTGTGAGTCGAACAGGGACATTTTAACATACAGAATTGTGAGCTAGTAACGGATATGGGCTACTTAGAGGGGCAAGGAAAGCTCTAGAGCCTAGAAACAGCAGATGGAGGGAGCAGCTGCCACTCTCAGATAGAGACAGAACACCAGGAAGGGACAAGCTGGAAGAGGATGCTACCCGTGGCTGAGATCCAGACCTCATTGGAGAAGGTGGCCTGGTGGCTCACTGGATGACTGAACAGTGTCCCAGGATGAGCCCGGCTGCTGGCGTGCTGATGAGACACACTGATAAACTGCTGGAGTGTTAATGAGACTCACTGGAAAGTCACCCAAATGCCAGCAAAGACTGACAGCTCCTTGGGAAACCACTTACTGGGATGATAGTGAGATTTGCAAAGAAGTCTACCCTCGGGGTGCCCATGAAGCTTCCCAGTGGGAAACCAAGCACTGGGATGCCTTCATGACTTACTGGACAGCCACTGGCTGGGGTGGTGGTAAGATTCACTAAGAGGTTGATACCACTTGCAGCTGCACATTGAATGAGGCAGACGGCAGAAGCACATCATATCTGGGACAAGAGGCCCCCTTCTTGTGACCGTACCCTTCCCGTGTTCTCTGTTTGTAATATTAATAGTGTCCCAGCTGGCAGAGGTGTATTTGCAAGGTTGAGCTTCTGTATTGCAAAGCTAGGCAAAGAAGAGTGGATCTGGAGCTCAGAGGCAGCGCACTGATACCTGGTACAATAGCCAAGCCTGAGAGACCGCATTCAGGATCCTCTGCGCTAGTGCCATGAACAGAAGTTACCAGGAAAACTGATGGTGTCTTTCATGGGCACTGGTGGGTAGAGGCCATGTTGATGATTATCACACAGAGGAGCTTAGAGATACATCCCACAAGCACCAATTCGTGTAAATACAAGAGAATCTTACTGGAAGAAAACATAAATAGCCAAATAGCAAAACACTAGTNCTGAATGAGGCAGACGGCAGAAGCACATCATATCTGGGACAAGAGGCCCCCTTCTTGCGACCGTACCCCTCCCGTGTTCTCTGTTTGCAATATTAATAGTGTCCCAGCTGGCAGAGATGTATTTGCAAGGTTGAGCTCCTGTATTGCAAAGCTAGGCAAAGAAGAGTGGATCTGGAGCTCAGAGGCAGCGCACTGATAACTGGTACAATAGCCAAGCCTGAGAGACCGCATTCAGGATCCTCTGCGCTAGTGACATGAACAGAAGTTACCAGGAAAACTGATGGTGTCTTTCATGGGCACTGGTGGATAGAGGCCACGTTGATGATTATCACACAGAGGAGCTTAGAGATACATCCCACAAGTACCAATTCGTGTAAATACAAGAGAATCTTACTGGAAGAAAACATAAATAGCCAAATAGCAAAACACTAGTGGACCCCTCAGCCATTAAGGTATAATTGGATGAATACCATGAAAAAGGCTCCTAGAGGGGTCCACCGCAGTAATGAACTATCCATTTAGGAAAGCAAGACATATCCAGACCAGGCGTGCTGCAGTCCATGGGACCACCAAGAGCTGGACATGACTTAGTGACTGAACAACAATTTTACAACAGAAGCTTTCTGACTCAAGAAAAGGACTTGTGAGAAGAAAGTCTCGAGAATTCACTACTAGCTGGTATCAGCCTGTTTATCAGTTGAGCTAACTCATACCTGCTAAACCAGCTTTTGAAATACCTGGGGGAAACTATGGGGTAGTTTTTGGTGATAAAAAAAAAAAAAAAAAAAAATGCTGCAGTCCATGGGACCACCAAGAGCTGGACATGACTTAGTGACTGAACAACAATTTTACAACAGAAGCTTTCTGACTCAAGAAAAGGACTTGTGAGAAGAAAGTCTCGAGAATTCACTACTAGCTGGTATCAGCCTGTTTATCAGTTGAGCTAACTCATACCTGCTAAACCAGCTTTTGAAATACCTGGGGGAAACTATGGGGTAGTTTTTGGTGATCAAAAAAAAAAAAAAAAAAAAGATCATGGGACTTCTCTGGCAGTCCAGTTGTTAAGGCTCTGTGCTTTCATGGCAGAGGATTCGGGTTTGAGTGCAAATAAAATCCTGTATGCCATCGGCCAACAAACGAACAAAAGCCTATAGGAGAAGAGCCAGAGAAATAGTCTTTGGGGTCTCAGAAACATGTAGTCAGGACAAGTGGATTACCTGCAACACACACAGATTGTATACAAGATATTGGGTTGACCCAACAAAATGGATTACAGACAGATACACATGAATAGAGCAAAGAATGAACATATAATCCCTTCATCAACAGATGAGTAAATTTACATCTGACACCATTGTGCTTAAAGTACACAATCCGTATCTTGACCCTCAAAAAGGGTCCATATTTTAGCTTCAAGAAAGAAAGTTCAGATACCATGGAAATTTTTACTGGTCTAGTTTTGTTTCTGCATTCTACTGGAGATGAGGAGTAAATGTGGAAAACAGAAATAAAGAAGAAACATTTCTGCTTCTTTCTGTTTCTTTTTTGTATTACTCTACCTCAAGCTCCATATGCATACATTCCCTACTTTCCTTAAAGAGCTAAATTATCTCCAAGGATCAGTGACATACATCCTTTTCCTACAATCTGTAGAAACAACCCCACAATTTGTTTGTGTGCATGTGTNGACGGGTGACTTAGGAGCGTAGGGCTGTCTTTTTAAAGACAAGGCTTCTCGATTTGTAAAAAGAAAGCCACCTGTGAGCAGACCACTGAAGAGCCACCAGCCAGACTCGCCCCTGCTCTTCCTTTTTTTTCAGGGTAGAGAGTGAGGACAATGAGGAGGTATTCCACAGTGAAATCCACATCCTGACGTTGCCACAAAACTGAAAAAGTACTTTCCAGAGCAGAAAGCATCCGCCATGTGGATCTAACGTTACTACAAAAGCAATACGTGTTATTTGGGAATTTTAAAAATTGATTGTAAAATAAAAATGAAATTCCTCCCCCAACACCCTCTTCCTCTTGAAATAGTCATTCCTGATCATTTCAAATGTCTCATTCAAGCTTTGCCTCCATACATATGCAAATACATACATACATAAACTCACAGGCACAGAAAGACTGAAAAACCAGATGCCAGATGAGGAAATCTGTCTTTCAAGATTCAAATAAAATTGTCTGTGTCTTCATTCCACATGTGGTGGGAAATCCACGTTCCTCCCAGCCAGTCTGGGAATTTGGTAAGGCAATAGGGCATCATTTTTTTTCTTAGTCCTGTTTGTTTTTTAAGCTCAGTTTTCATCTAATTAGTTCAGAAAATGATTACTTTGTTATCCCAAACATATCAATTTTTCCCCCTTAATCCTCAGATGCCAAAGCTGAGTTAATTAGATTCTTTAGTTCATGGATCATTGTCATCCGTGGTCCATGCTAAGCCCCCACCTGGCTGTCTTTCCATTTATCTGTTTATCTATCTATCCAACCATTTATCCATTTATCCAATCATCGTCATCCATCTAGCTACCTATCTATCTACCTACCTCTCTCTCCATTCATCGATTATTTTTACTTACTAAGCATTTTTCCCCTTTCCTGTTAGTCAAATCATTATGTTGTGTTTCTAACCTGCATTTCTTTTTCTTGGCATTGTTGTTCTCCAGTAGCTAAGTTGTATCTGACTTTTTGCAACCCCATGAACTGCAGCACACCAGGTTCCCTGTCTTCCACTATCTCCTGGAGTTTGCACAAACTCATATCCGTTGAGTTGATGATGCCATCCATCCATCTAATCCTGTTTCTTCCTTCTCCTCCTGCCTTCAATATTTCCCAGCATCAGGGTCTTTTCCAGTGAGTAAGCTCTTCACATCAGGTGGCCCAAGTATTGGAGCATCATGCCTTCCAATGAATATTCAGGTTTGCTTTCCTTTAGGATTCACTGGTTTGGTCTCCTTGCTGTCCAAGGGACTCTCAAGAGTCTTCTCTACTACCACAATTCACAAGCACCAATTCTTTGGTGCTTAGCTTTCTTTGTGATCCAACTCTCACATCCATACATGGCTGTTGGAAAGACCATAGCTTTGACTATATGGACTTTTGTTGACAAAGTGATGGCTCTGCTTTTTAATACCCTGTTTAGTTTTGTTGAAGTTCCAGTACTTTGGACACCTAATGCTAACAGCTCATTCTTTGGAAAAGATCCTGATGCTGGGAAAGATTGAGGGCAGGAGGAGAAGAGGGCATCAGAGAATGGGATGGCTGGAGCCCATCACTGATGCAATGGACATGAACTTGGGCAAGCTCTGGGAGATGGTGAGGGACAGGGAGGCCTGGCGTGCTGCAGTTCATGGGGTCTTGAAGAGTTGGACTGACTGGGCAACTGAACAACAACAACGAAGTAGCTATAGATAGGTTTTAACCTTAAATAACAATTTACTCTCTTCTCTCCTCACACATAGACTTATTCATTTTTCCCTTACTAAAATGAGGTCCTACAGTACATGTCCTTTCTATATTTTAAAAATATATTTTGAATTACCTGCAAAGGAACCCAAAACTTGTGGCTGGATGGGATGTAAGGAGCAGTTAAGTTCTGAAAATTTTATCATTACAGAGAAATGGCGTTAATTACAGATGGAACACTTAGATGAGAATGAGGCAGAAACGAACATGTGAGCATTGCCATCAAGTGAAAATCCTTTTCCATACCACTATAGTGGGGATTTCTTATTGAGGCTGTTCAGTATCTAACTTACCACATATTTGGGGGAAATTTTTAGGTAGATGGGAAGTGGGACTCTACCTAACAGTTTACAGGCAACCAGTGAGAGACAGCATACCAGATGAGTTCACCTGGAGCTTTGCATCATCAGATGTGCTGGCTTCCGCAATGAAGGGCCCCTGGCAGTGCCAAGCCAGGCACAGTGGTACCTACTGTCCCCAGCGTCACACAAGCAGGCAGCTCTGGTAAAATGCTGGCTGTGGTGCCTCTCCTCTTTTCTCCTGGTTCTGTTCTGCAGCTTTTTATCAAACTTGAGAGCTTCCTGTTTCCTTTTTCTTGTCCCAGAGTGGATTCTAATATACATACAAGCCTTGGAAATCAGACCAGGAGGGCAAAAGTCATATGGTTATTTTCAAGACAGAAAACAATGAGAAAGAGCTAAGAAAGGAGTTAAGAGCTCTGGAGTCTATATCCTGCTGCCCAGAACATGGACAATAACCAAGGGCACTCCAGGATTTAGAATACAAGATTGTAATTAGGAGATCGCAATCCAGCTTCCCAGGTGGCACTAGTGGGAAAGAACCTGCTTGCCGTTGCAGGAGACAAGAGACTCAGGTTCTGTCTCTGGGTCAGGAAGATCCCCTGGAGGAGGAAATGGCAACCCATTCCAGTATTCTTGCCTGGAGAATCCCATGGACAGAGGAGCCTGAAGCACTACAGTCCATGGGGTCGCAATGACTGAGCCACTAACACTAATGGAAAAATACATCCAAGACAAAAGGCAGAGACCTTTAAAGAGCGTAAGAGTGAGATGTCAAGAATGTGTGTGCCTCAGTGGAGAGAACTTCGGGTGTGAATAGGGGGAGAAGCCCTAGACATGTGGGTGACTTCCCCAGGCCGCCCAGGTGGAGGGCATGGATGGTTCAATCCTGATACTAACCCTCAACCATCTAGATGGAGAGAGAAGAAATGCAAGAAGTGGAAATGGCATCCCCCAGACATTCGTCAGCATCTCGTGAGACAAGGTCAGAGAACCTCTGCTCAGCTTCAGCCCTAAGAGCTCACTGTGGAGTGTACATAATGCTACGCTTAGAGGATCATACATGCTATCTCTGAGTTTTTGAAAACCAGGGAGGGGAAAACTTGAGGAAACTGGGTTTCAAAACTTCTGGGGAAAAAATAGATCTTTTGGGAGGAGTTGATGAAAATGCTGAGTTCATTTATTCCAGCTGCTAAACAGATTTTCTCATTTGAAAGAGCAAAGCTACTCATAATAAGTTTTATATCAATTCTTTTAAAAAATGAATACACAAGTAGTATTAGTGAATAAGTAGGTACAAAATATGTTCTGTCCTTAAGGAGAAAACAGCCATCTAAAAGAACGATGTCTATCATTAGTTTTGAAGTCACAGGGAGTTGTACCAGATCTAACCAAGCTTCTGGGCAGTACCTTGGTGTCTTCATGCCATGTGCCTCCAGTTTGGGGTATCTCTCTCCTTCACCCCAGCCCATCTCCTCAACTCCAAGCATCTAGAAGAGGCTACCATGTAAGCCTTTGGTGACACTTTAGTTATCAGGTAGAACTTGAGTCAGAATTGGTTGTTGCCAAATAAGAGGGGAAAAAAGGAGCTGAAGTACGTGATCCAGGATAAATTCTAAAAAGAAGGCTGTCAGGCAGGTGATGNAACTCCAAGCATCTAGAAGAGGCTACCATGTAAGCCTTTGGTGACACTTTAGTTATCAGGTAGAACTTGAGTCAGAATTGGTTGTTGCCAAATAAGAGGGGAAAAAAGGAGCTGAAGTACGTGATCCAGGATAAATTCTAAAAAGAAGGCTGTCAGGCAGGTGATGAGAGGGAAAGGAGGGTCAGAGGCAGACTTGTGCTCCATTTTTCCTGCCCACCTTCTATCAACTCACTGAGTGTGCCTTCCTTAGCATCAGTGAGTCATCTCCACCTTAAAACCTAACCAAACCCAACTTCAACAGCGAAACATTTTACAAGCGTATGAATATGATGTAAAACGAAAAACAGAGAAAGATACCATTTCAACCCCACGTCTCGTTACCTCAAACGGTCATTAGGATATTGGGTAATTCAATGAGGACCTGCCCCCTGTGTCCCCTTGATCTCAAGATATGCTCTGCGTCTGCCCGCCAAAGATAAAATACATCCACAAGGAACTTCATTCTTCGCTTCAGAAATATCCTGAAGATCACGTTGTCTGTTACAACACCCTGCTCACTCAACTCACTTATAAACAACAATTTACTTCTCAAGACTTCCTTCAAGAGTCTCACCTTTCATGTCCATCATCATGAAGGCATTGTATCACACACACTGTCCAGATCCAGTGAGTCTCCTGCCTCCAAAGGCCCGCATCACCCAGATCCCACGGGCCTGTGAGTGCCCTGCTGACACCCCCGAATCACTACTGAGCCCCTATCCAGGTGTGCTCCCCCTGTCTGCAGTGAGTCCCAATAACCTTAACTTTGCTTTGCTAGCAAGATTTTGAGGGTATTCATCAAAATGGAAAATTAAATCATTAAGTTTTGTGTTGAATATAATTCCAATGGTGAACTTTCTGTGACCTGCAGCAAATGCATTAACCCTTTTTAGCACCATTTTCCTTTGCACAGAGAGAGAGAAGAACCCTGTTTCATAAGGTGATTGTAGAAAAAACAACAACACAGTGTAGGGGGCCAGGGCTTCTTGTAGCACTTTAGAAGCTGGCTGTCATTGTGATTCAGAATTGTCTTGATTTTAAGGCTGAACTGGAACTTAAAGTACTGCGGGGAGGGTTTGCTTTCTTCATTTCGTTTTTTAACCAAATTGCAAGTAACATTACAGAAATGAGTCAAGCTCATGCCCTTTGGTGAAAAAGGAAATTTTATTTGTTAAAATTACTTTCAGGTAAAGAGAGCCCTGGCTTTCTGGTCATCATCCTTAGCAGCTCAAGACTTGGCTCAAATTGGATTACATCTGAGTTCTTTTTCATGACACGGAATTCTTCCAAGCCAAATTTTAGTATGTTATTCAAATGCTGAAAAATTGTTAAGCAAAAATGCCCAATCTTCAAGTGTGCTTTTAATTTTAAAATTGGGAATAGAGTGTTATTAGTAACACATTTGTGGAAGGAATGTAACAAGTAAAGTCTCTCTATCCATCATTTGCAACAGAGGCGTGAGAGGCTGAGAGTAATGCAAGCATTGCTAGGCACCCTCGAGTCTGACCTGAACTCCAGGAGGTGGTGAAGGACAGGGAAGCCTGGCGCGCTCTAGTCCATGGGGTCACAAAGAGTCAGACACGACTGAGTTACTGAACAGCAAGTCTGATCAAGGTGCTGAACCACCTTCCAGAAGCAAGAGCTTCCAGAGCTCCTTTTGCCAGCATTAGTCTGTTGTGCCTTTACATCCTATGTCAAGGAAAGTTAAGGCTTTGTTAGATAGTTGGAAGGGGTGATAAATATCCCAAAGATTATTATCTAGAGGTCCTTGTTGGGAACTGTGACCTTCCACTCTCCCTGCCTCCATGTGAAGAATGCTGTATCTTCACCCTTCTTCACCTGAAGTCGACAGAGAAGCCTTCCAGTGTGGCCTTGCAGGTGAGGGATGCTAAGGCTGCTGTTGTGTGGTTTATACAGGATACTCTGAAGGCAAGGGGCTTTTTACCACTCAGACTTGCCTGGTGGCAAAGCTGAGTTAGCATTAACTACATTCAGGGTGCATTTTGGGGTTGGGAGGCCAAGGATGAATGTATACTTCTTCTGAACCCCAGAGGGGAAGAAAGACTTCTTGCCAGGAAAAGTCCCATAACTCTAGGAGAAAGAATTGAAATGCAAAGAGGAGGAAACAAAAAAAAAATCAGTACAAATGAATTCTTCCTCTGTGGGCATCCAAGCCTTATGCTGGTCTGAGAGAAACAGAGATGTTTTAAATCAGACAAGGTTTTTCAGGTTTGACATTACACTCAACTTCTCAAAGCCTGGAAAAAGAGACTATCCTTTTGTCATTATCGTCGATGATTTGAAAATCAAAAAATTTGCACAGAATGTAATATAGAAGTAGAAAGGAAGATTCAACAGACCAGGTGTTCAGGGGTCTCAGAATGAAGAATAAAGCTGTACTTGGTTTTCACTATATTGAAATATTGAATCCAATTCTCTCAAAACAGGGGTTTACACAGTTCATAGAAAGAAAAAAAAGAAAAAAGAAAAATCTTTGACCTACACACACAACCTAACCTTTTTTTTTTCCTTTGACTTTATTTTCATGTTAGGATGTAATTCTGAACCCACATCTCTTTGCAGAGTTTAATTATGTATCTGCAGATGATTTAGCAGTTAAACTACTTCTTGCACTTATTGGCAGCATTAAGGTAGATCTTGGATTATTTTTGTGCCATTCAGAAGAAAGAGAGCAGCTTCTGACTCTCTGAGATCATCAAGAGGTGAGGCCCTGGAGAACGGGCAGAGACAGATGAGCTCTCAAAGGAAACAGAAGACTGGCCAGCATCACTGGAGGAGGAGCAGGAGTCCATCCATAGAAGCCATGAGAGAAATGTCTCCCGTGCTGTGAGAGACCATCATGTGGAGCTGCGTTAAAGGCTGACTGCCATGAGGGTTAACAGAGGTCCACATCCAGTGGGGAAGGGAGCCTTTGGTGGGTTTGGTTGGCTGCTATTTTAGTAGAGTGGTACACGAGGGTTTTGGGTACACAAGAGGAGTAAGGAAGACTTCTGGAAGTGAGCTAGACAGGCTGATGCACTCCCCGCTGCATCTCCTACCCTACAACTGTACACGAGTGTTTGATCCAGGAGAGAACTTCTTCCTAGTAAAGGCACAGCCACACTCACAGCAAAGAGGGGAATCTCAGATGCCCCCAGTGGAAAGAGAAGTCAAAGCTAAGATGACCCTCTCCCACTGGTCCAGGGCAATTCTGGACCCTGTTTGCGTTTTCATGCTCACATCCTCCAAGAGATAGGACTCAGGACATATTTGAGTTAGGGAGATAGAATTAAGATGCCTTCAGAAAGTTTTTTGTGTGAGGAGGGGACTAAAATTCTCCACTCACCAGAAAGACAACAAGAAAGCTGTTTCTTTGGTTGGAGAAGAGCTATTTCTATGAGAATTGATCTCAAGTCAGAACCTCACATTCAACTGTTAAGAAATGGAGTGGCCTGCATAGTATGAGAATCTGGAGTCTAGAGATGAACAGAAGAATGGGTCTGGTGCTGGAGAAGACTCTTGAGAGTCCCTTGGGCTGCAAGGAGATCAAACCAGTCAATCCCAAAGGAAATCAACCCAGAACATTCATTGGAAGGGCTGATGCTGAAGCCAACTCATTGGAAAAGATCCTCATGCTGGGAAAGAGTGAGGGCAGGAGGAGAAGGGGACAACAGAGGATGAGATCTTAGACAGCATCATGGACTCAATGGACATGAATCTGAGCAAACTCCAGGAAATGGTGGAGGACAGAGGAGCCTGGCATGCTACAGTCTTAAAGAGTCGGACATGCTTTAGGGACTGGACAGCAAGAGCAATGTGTCTGGAGTCCAGAGTATCCTCTAAGACCCTAAAGAAAATTGTAATTGGGATTAGCGGAGGGTTTTGGGGTCTCTCCTTCATGTCAGAAACCATGTCCCCTGAATTGAGCTCACAGTAAAAGATACAGGTGACGCAGGGAAATTAATCTCTGTAAGGAAAGATCAGCACTTGCATTCTTACTCCAGGAAATTGAAAAATATAGGACAACCTGTTAAAGACGACTCAAAAAGGAGCATCTTTAAAATGATTACAGAAATAAAAGAAGACATGGAAATTACGAAGGAGAGGCTGGTAACTTAAAAAAAAAAAAAAAGAACAAAATAAGCCTACTGGAGTTGAAAATATAGTTATTTTGAGGGAAAACTCAATGGGAAGATTCAGAGTAGACACAGATGATGAAAAATAGCAAGTCTAAAGACAAAAAAAAAAAAAAAATCAGAATTTAGCAAGCGAGGAATGCAACAGAGGGTTCAGAAGCATACAAGTTTAAAAGGAAAGAAGACCGGAACAGGAGTCGTCACAGACAGACAGAGAGAGAGGAGAGGGATATGAAAATGCAGAAAAGGGAAAGAAAACCTCGGTCCACAGCCGAGCAGTTAGAAAAGGGGTAAACAAAACCATGGCAAATAAAAATCATGAAATAAGACATAGAATTGAACGTGATAGGCATCCATCCCTAAATGCGGATTGATTCACTTTTCAAAGAGACTCATACCCCATGATGACTTCTAACCTTAAAATACAGCAGGAGAGAAGAAGCACATGGGTCAGTTTCACTTTCAGCAGTTTTATGGGGACATTTTATCAGGTTTGACGAGAACACATTATCCTTGTGTTCCAAACTGTTCCAGAGACTAGAAAAGGCTGGGATATTTACCAACTCATTTTATAAGTTAAGTCACTGAAACGAGGAAAGCATGATATGACACAAAACATTATCTCGGAAACATAAATACAAAACTCCTAACCCTACTATTAGCAAACTGAGTCCAACCACGGGATTAGAAGATATTTTTTTCAGTATGATGGAGTGAAATTTATACCAATAAGGCAAGAAGAGCTGGGCCTCCATAATGGCTCATGGGTAAGGAATCTGTCTGCAATTCAGGAGACACAGGAAACACGCACGGGGTTAATCAATGGGTCGGGAAGATCCCCGGGAGAGAGAAATGGCACCCACTCCAGTCTTCTTACCTGGAAAATCCCATGGACGGAGGAGCCTGGTGGACTACAGCCCATGGGGTTGCCAAGAATCAGACGCGACCAACTGCCGGTACCACTGTTCACCAGAAGCCACAGCAGGCCCCACAGAAAATGCTGAAGCCGCGGGGCTGCTCTCTGAAATGCTCTTCCATGTTGGACGAAAACACTCTCCTGCTCTCAGTTTCTGATGTCAACCTACTGAGAGTCCCAGACACTGAAATAACCAACGAAAAATTAAATAAGAGGGAAACAACTGGAAGAGCAGAAACCAGGAACAGGGAGTTGGTGGCTCAGGGAAATGCAAATATGCCCGTGGACAGAGCCAAGCTCTAAGAAAGATCCCCACACATGTACACACAGGAACTTGAGCTACGACCACGGTGATGTTTACAGGACAGTAAGAGAGGGATAGGCCAGAAAGTGGAGCCGTGACGGTTGCCTCTTTGATTGGATTAAAGACTTAAATGTGACAGATGCAACTTAAAAAATTTAAAAGAGACTGTAGGAAACATCATAACTTCAGGGTAAAGGAGAAAATCATAAGAAAAAAGAAGCCAGAAAGGAAGGAAGGAGGAAAGAATGAAAGAAAGATAGATTGTGGTGATTTTGTCCCTAAGTCGTGTCCAGCTTTTGCCAGCCCATGGACTGCAGCCCATCAGATTCCTCTGTCCAGGTGATTTTCCAGGCAAGAATACTGGAGTGGGTTGCCTTGCCTTTCTCCAGGGGATCTTTCCAATCCAGGGATTGAACCCATCTCTCCTGCATTGCAGGCAGACGCTACTTGCTGAGCCACATGAGAAGCCCAAGATAGATAGACAGACAGACAGATCAGCTCAATTCAGTCGCTCAGTCGTGTCCGACTCCTTGCGACCCAATGGACTGCGGGACGCCAGGCCTCCCAGTCCTTCACCAACTCCCAAAGTTTGCTCAGACTCATGTCCATTGAGTCGGTGATGCCATCCAGCCCTCTTATCCTCTGTCGTCCCCTTCTCCTCCTGCCCCCAATCCCTCCCAGCATCAGAGTCTTTTCCAATGAGTCAGCTCTTCACATCAGGTGGCCAAAGTATTGGAGCTTCAACTTCAGCATCAGCTGTCCAGTGAATATTCAGGGCTGATCTCCTCTAGGATGGGCTGGCTGGAGAGTGAGGAAGCAACAGCAAAGCACTTCCTTGCCTTGAGAGCCCCACGAGCAGCATGAAAAGGCAACAACATATGACACTGAGCGGACGCCCATGGCTAACCAACTTTTGAAAAGACAGTCAGTCTTGCTAGTAATTAGGGGAAATTTGAACGAATGTTAATGTAAACAAGATGACATACTGCTTCCTATCTCTCCAAGTGCCCGAAATTTAAGAGCAGGTACTACAAAATAAAACTATCAAACCAGAATGTCACTTCAGTCGTGTCCGACTCTGTGTGACCCCATAGACGGCAGCCCACCAGGCTCCCCCGTCCCTGGGATTCTCCAGGCAAGAATACTGGAGTGGGTTGCCATTTCCTTCTCCAGTGCATGAAAGAGAAAAGTGAAAGGGAAGTCGCTCAGTCTGTCCAACTGTTAGCGACCCCATGGACTGCAGCCCACCAGACTACTCTGTCCATTGGATTTTCCAGGCAAGAGTACTGGGGTGGGGTGCCATTGCCTTCAAACCAGAATAATTTCATAAAAATTCACAACTAGTTTCCAAACATGGTTAGACTCACAAATACTATCTTTGGTGGCAGGCATAACCTGGCTAACACTCAACAGTTATTAGGCAGCCTCGGTCTCCCCCAGTCCCCACTTAACACACTCTCCTAACTTGCCCTTGGCCCTCCCTGAAGCTCTAGGCCTGTTTGCTCTCTCCAGATGGTGATGAGTGACCCTCCAGGTTACATGGCCGCCTGTCCATGGGCCTCCGGTGACTTCATTCAAAAGAGTGTCCACAGTGGATATTTCAGGCCCTGGGGCAATCCAGTGAAGGAGATGTTTGGAGGGCAGGTAACCCTTTGAGAAAACCTCCTTCAGTTTTGCGTCTGTCCCCGAGATGTGGCTGTCCCCGAGACACGGCCCGGCCCCTCTACATCTGAAGATTGTCACAGAGCTTCCCCAGCCCCCCTGCCAGCCCTCGTGCTTGGTGAGACCCTCCCGGAGCTCCCGCCCAGGGTTCCCTTCCCAGAGCCTTGCCACCACAGGGCGAGGGGAATCCTTCAGGTTTTTAGTCTGATCTGTCTGCTTTGCTGCCCTTCTTCTGCCAAATCCCCACTTCCTGCTGGACACAGATTCCTCTCCTGCCCCTCGGAGTCTCTGAGGAGATAGAATTCCCCATTCACACAAGTTTAAGAGGTTCCAGGGGGAAACGATGCGAAACCTTGTGGTTAAATCTTTGGGGAGAAGTCGGGGCTTGCATTTCCTGATTCCTCCATGTGATGCTGGCCCAATAGTTATCCTTTATCTGATCCAAGTTTCTGTACTAAACTGTACGGGACAGTTTTTAATTATAGAGGCGTAGTTCTAGGGTATGACTTTTCCCAGTTTCCTTAGAACCTAGGGGTGGCCCACCAAAGGGGTGTGGGAAAATCTAGAAAAGAAGTGGCCTTGATTAGTGTCTCCATCAGGAGCCTCCCTGGGGAGCCCAAGCCCTTCCTCCCAGACTTCTCTCTTTACCCAACACGTGACTCTGCTTAATACTCATTTTTATTGTTTATAAAAGTTTTTTTTAATGAAAAAATTTTTTGTATGGAGTATAGTTGCTTCACAATGTTCTCTTGGTTTCTGCTGTACATTAAAGTGAGCCAGCTATTGTTTCGGGATTTCCTTCCCATTTAGGTCTCTGCAGAGCGTTGAAGCGGGGCTCCCTGCGCTATACAGCAGGTTCTCATAAACCTGGAAAAAGCCACAATTCAAAACGATACGCGCACCCATGTCCAGTTCAGTTCAGTCCCTCGGTCACGTCTGGCTCTCTGCGACCCCAGGACTGCTGCACGCCAGGCTTCCTGGCCCATCTTGATTCCAGCCTGTGCTTCATCCAGTCTGGTATTTCACATGATCTACTCCGCAAAGAAGTTAAATAAGCAGGGTGACAGTACACAGCCTTGATGTGCTCCTTTTCCAATTTGGAACCAGCCTCTTGTTCCATGTCCAGTTCCAACTGTTACTTCTTGACCTGCATACAGGTGTCTCAGGAGGCAGGTCAGGGGGCTGATGTTCCCATCTGTTGAAGAATGTTCAGCCCGATGACCACTGCAGCACAGTTTACAAAAGCCGGACATAGAAGCAACTTAAATATCCACCAACAGAGGAACGGATAAAGAAGATACAAAAGAGTTTTATAGAAGAAAATATGTGAAGAAGGAACTGAGGCTCACTCCTACTTCAAAGCAATCAAAGGAAAACACCTTAGCATTTCTGGAGTAGTTTTCTTTCTCAATGCATTTCACAAGAGTGTGCCACACATGACCTTCTGTATACCACTTTTTTGGACAACTGTCATATTATTAGAATTGTCCTATATCATCAGATAGTTTTAGAAATTTGGTTCTTTACAGTGGCTAACAGACCAGTACTTTGGACTCTCTTGACTACTGGAAATATCAGTATCTCCTACTTTTCACTGTTACAAATAATGCCATAAAGAGGATTTTATCATCAGCCCTAGAGATGGACTTACAAGGTCAAAGGTGGAACATGTTTACATCCTTTGAAAAATGCAGTCAC
>SJYX01024805.1:194266-231879 GCA_006410675.1 Oreotragus oreotragus
GTCACTTCAGTCGTGTCCGACTCTGTGTGACCCCATAGACGGCAGCCCACCAGGCTCCCCCGTCCCTGGGATTCTCCAGGCAAGAATACTGGAGTGGGTTGCCATTTCCTTCTCCAGTGCATGAAAGAGAAAAGTGAAAGGGAAGTCGCTCAGTCTGTCCAACTGTTAGCGACCCCATGGACTGCAGCCCACCAGACTACTCTGTCCATTGGATTTTCCAGGCAAGAGTACTGGGGTGGGGTGCCATTGCCTTCAAACCAGAATAATTTCATAAAAATTCACAACTAGTTTCCAAACATGGTTAGACTCACAAATACTATCTTTGGTGGCAGGCATAACCTGGCTAACACTCAACAGTTATTAGGCAGCCTCGGTCTCCCCCAGTCCCCACTTAACACACTCTCCTAACTTGCCCTTGGCCCTCCCTGAAGCTCTAGGCCTGTTTGCTCTCTCCAGATGGTGATGAGTGACCCTCCAGGTTACATGGCCGCCTGTCCATGGGCCTCCGGTGACTTCATTCAAAAGAGTGTCCACAGTGGATATTTCAGGCCCTGGGGCAATCCAGTGAAGGAGATGTTTGGAGGGCAGGTAACCCTTTGAGAAAACCTCCTTCAGTTTTGCGTCTGTCCCCGAGATGTGGCTGTCCCCGAGACACGGCCCGGCCCCTCTACATCTGAAGATTGTCACAGAGCTTCCCCAGCCCCCCTGCCAGCCCTCGTGCTTGGTGAGACCCTCCCGGAGCTCCCGCCCAGGGTTCCCTTCCCAGAGCCTTGCCACCACAGGGCGAGGGGAATCCTTCAGGTTTTTAGTCTGATCTGTCTGCTTTGCTGCCCTTCTTCTGCCAAATCCCCACTTCCTGCTGGACACAGATTCCTCTCCTGCCCCTCGGAGTCTCTGAGGAGATAGAATTCCCCATTCACACAAGTTTAAGAGGTTCCAGGGGGAAACGATGCGAAACCTTGTGGTTAAATCTTTGGGGAGAAGTCGGGGCTTGCATTTCCTGATTCCTCCATGTGATGCTGGCCCAATAGTTATCCTTTATCTGATCCAAGTTTCTGTACTAAACTGTACGGGACAGTTTTTAATTATAGAGGCGTAGTTCTAGGGTATGACTTTTCCCAGTTTCCTTAGAACCTAGGGGTGGCCCACCAAAGGGGTGTGGGAAAATCTAGAAAAGAAGTGGCCTTGATTAGTGTCTCCATCAGGAGCCTCCCTGGGGAGCCCAAGCCCTTCCTCCCAGACTTCTCTCTTTACCCAACACGTGACTCTGCTTAATCCTCATTTTTATTGTTTATAAAAGTTTTTTTTAATGAAAAAATTTTTTGTATGGAGTATAGTTGCTTCACAATGTTCTCTTGGTTTCTGCTGTACATTAAAGTGAGCCAGCTATTGTTTCGGGATTTCCTTCCCATTTAGGTCTCTGCAGAGCGTTGAAGCGGGGCTCCCTGCGCTATACAGCAGGTTCTCATAAACCTGGAAAAAGCCACAATTCAAAGCGATACGCGCACCCATGTCCAGTTCAGTTCAGTCCCTCGGTCACGTCTGGCTCTCTGTGACCCCAGGACTGCTGCACGCCAGGCTTCCTGGCCCATCTTGATTCCAGCCTGTGCTTCATCCAGTCTGGTATTTCACATGATCTACTCCGCAAAGAAGTTAAATAAGCAGGGTGACAGTACACAGCCTTGATGTGCTCCTTTTCCAATTTGGAACCAGCCTCTTGTTCCATGTCCAGTTCCAACTGTTACCTCTTGACCTGCATACAGGTGTCTCAGGAGGCAGGTCAGGGGGCTGATGTTCCCATCTGTTGAAGAATGTTCAGCCCGATGACCACTGCAGCACAGTTTACAAAAGCCGGACATAGAAGCAACTTAAATATCCACCAACAGAGGAACGGATAAAGAAGATACAAAAGAGTTTTATAGAAGAAAATATGTGAAGAAGGAACTGAGGCTCACTCCTACTTCAAAGCAATCAAAGGAAAACACCTTAGCATTTCTGGAGTAGTTTTCTTTCTCAATGCATTTCACAAGAGTGTGCCACACATGACCTTCTGTATACCACTTTTTTGGACAACTGTCATATTATTAGAATTGTCCTATATCATCAGATAGTTTTAGAAATTTGGTTCTTTACAGTGGCTAACAGACCAGTACTTTGGACTCTCTTGACTACTGGAAATATCAGTATCTCCTACTTTTCACTGTTACAAATAATGCCATAAAGAGGATTTTATCATCAGCCCTAGAGATGGACTTACAAGGTCAAAGGTGGAACATGTTTACATCCTTTGAAAAATGCAGTCACGGTGCCTTTGAGGACAAGCAAGCCTGGGATCCATCCCGCTGGCTGTGGGTGAAAAACATCTCCCCATTTGGTCAGAGCCTCTGCAGCCTCTGGAGAGGGACATGGCGACTCCCTCCAGTATTCTTGCCTGGGAAATCCCACGGACAGGGGGGCCAGGCGGGCTGCGGTCCATGGGGCCTCAGAGAGTCGGACACAGCAGGCCACTCCCCAGCTGCAGGCTCCGCCCTGCGTCACAGCTGCAGGCTCCGCCGCTGGGCTTCCTGCTGGCCTTGGCCCCATGGAACCGTCAGGACCGCGGATGGGGGCCCTGGGCGCCTTCCTTTGGTTCCAGCCAGAGCCTGGCCCAGGGGCTCCTGGTGTGCTTAGCAATCAAGGTGGCCGCTCCCGGGTCAGGTCAGTGTGGACTCTCTTTATTTGTCTTCCGCCGTGGAGACCCCGCCTCTCTATCTCTTTCCAGCCCATGTATTCAGCAAACTTTGAGAGCACCCAGACACGTGGCTTGGAGACTTTCTGAAGGCCGTGGCCTGAAGCATCCCACCCTGCTGAGAATCAGGACTGAGCTCAAACACCTGGACGCTCTCTGATCTCAGAGGAGTTGTCTGGGCTTCTCCAAAGTGACCCCAAAGGAAGTCCGGGGCGGCCGGGACTGTCCGCTGACCTCAGCTTCCTGTTGCCACTGTCTCCCCCTGACTCCCTTGGCAGCCCCCTTCCTGCGCCCGCAGATGGACTGACAGTCAGCCTGTCCCTCTGCAAAGACCCTCAAGGATTCTCTCCATTAAAAACCACCTAAGAGTGTGAAATGAGGCGTGTTCAATGTAGGCTATTTCTCCAGACAGCAAAACTGTAAAGAAGGCCCCTCAGAGAACTCTGAATACCATTTTCTAGCCATTTCCTTTAAAAAATTTCCTCTCACGCTCGGTTTAACAGGCCCCAGGAGGCCTGGCCCACGGTTCTCTCTCCCAGCTGCAAGGCCCCCTCCATCTTCATCTGTTACTCTGTTCTTCTTTCCAAGCCTCTTCTTTGCATTTTCCAGTCTGCCATGTCCATACTCACGCCCTGTTTGCACAAACTGGCCTTAGGAAGAGAGACTGGCGATGTCCAGAGTGGGGCAGGAAGCCTTTCTGGGTGGTCCTGCAGAGAAACAACTGGTGATTTCCTTTGGAGTAATTAAAAAGGAGAACCCCAGAGCCAGGTTGGAGAAGGAAATGGCAACCTCCTCCAGTGTTCTTGCCTGGAGAATCCCGTGGACAGAGGAGCCCGGCGGGCTACTGTCCATGGGGTCGCAAGAGTCCAACAGGACTTAGCAGCTAAACTACCAGCTGCTACCAGAGCCAGTCCCTCTGCCTGCTCAGTGAGCGGATGCACAGACCGGCCTGACTTATCTGCGCGGAGGAAGGGTGGGCCTTCGAGAGAACACGTGTCTGTGTGTGACCTGAGCCTCGTCAGGGCCACGGGGCTGCGCTGCTCTCTTCTCCAGGTGAGCTGCAGCTCTGTGGGTGGTCTCCCCGGCCTTCGTTTAGAGTCCTGTCCTCATTCATTTGTTTCTGTTGATGCTGTTCAGTAGCTCAGTCGAGTCACCTCTTTGCAACCCCAGGGACTGCAGCACGCCAGGCTCCCCTGTCCTCCACTGTCTCCCAGAGCCTGCTCAAACTCACGTCCATCAAGTTGGTATTGCCATCCCACCACCTCATCCTCTGTTGTCCCCTTCTCCTCCCAACTTCAGTCTTTCCCAGCATCAGGGTCTTTTCCAATGAGTCAGTTCTTCACATCAGGTGGCCAAAGTATTGGAGTTTCAGGTTCAACATCTGTCTTTCCAATGAACACCCAGGACTGATCTCCTTTAGGATAGACTGGTTGGCTCTCCTTGCTGTCCAAGGGACTCTCAAGAGTCTTCTCCAACACCACAGTTCAAAAGCTTCAATTGTTTGGCTTACGTTCGTACGTGACTGCTGGAAAAACCACAGCTTTGACTGTATGGACCTTTGTCTTTAATTAGACTTTCGAAAGTCCAGCTTTCTAGATTATCCTTTGTCTTACTATCCACATACACTTAGATGAATATGGTTGTAAATGTAGCTTTGAATACAAAAGATGCTGCAGACATGTTGTCCCCAATGGGGTGCTGAGAAATGTTTAATGACCGGTTCTCCAGGAAAACCCAACACCACCTGATCTGTAGTGTTTGCCAATTTCCAAGGTGTCGATACTTCCATCATGGCCAACTTTAAGCTATTGATACAAAGTCACTGAACATAGCGCTGGGGAGACACGCAGCACCACACCATCATATGTACTTAACCATTCAGGTTTAGTCAAGGAATGTAGGTAATGGTAAACTGTGGTAAATGACAAAAACGGTAAGGTGGAGAATGTATAACCTTCGTTGATAATAATTAATTGTAAATGTATATGATTTCTTTTATAATAATGGCCGTCTTTAATAACTCCCTCATAAAACCCCTGAGTTTTAGCACAGTGCTCAAGAGCCCTCTGAACCGACCTCTGTAGATAGACCTCTGTCTCTTATCTGCAGTCAGGCTGTGCTGTCTGTCTGTCCCTGAATAACAGCCGTACTAAAGCCAGACTGCTGAGACAGGAGCAAGTCCTCCACGAGGTGGAGGAGAAGGCTGAACATTATGCCAAGTCAGGCGAGAAGGGACTTGGCAAGATAGCAGAGCGGCAGTCTAGAAGCAGGTTCACTGACTCTTTGAGGGCCCATTGTGGTCTCGGCCACACACACAGGGCCTGCACGTGAGGCCTGCATGTACTGATGTTCAGTCGCTCAGTCATGCTCAACTTTTTTGCAGCTCAATGGGGTGTAGCCCACCAGGCTCATCTGTCCATGGGATTTTCCAGGCAAGAAGACTGGAGTGGGCTGCCATTTCCTTCTCCAGGGGATCTTCCTGACCCAGGGATCGCAGGTGGAATCTTTACCACTGAGAAGGGTTAGAGGAGGGAGGTAAAGTCAGAATTCAGACTGTAGACTCTGAAGCCAGCAGCGCACGGTTCCAATCCTGGCCTTGCTCCCTAGTGGCTGAGGGACCAGGGTCAACTGCCTGAAGCTCTCTGCGCCTCAGTTTCCTGACCTGTAAAGCTGGGCCCCCAGTGATGAGCACTGTTGTCAAACCAACTGCAAGAACATGTACAAAGTGCTGAGAAGCTCAGACCCCACGGGCCCCACCGTGAGCCAGGGCCTTGGGGGCAGGCCCCACGGGCCCCTCACTGTGAGCCCAGGGCCTTGGGGGGCAGGCCTTCCATCTGTCTTCTTCCCACCAGCAGAGCAGCTGAGCGGGGCAGGCGAGGAGGAGGGGGCCAGCACCTCTTGGTGCCCCTGGGGGTGACCCCCACCCACATGTGTGTGGCCGTTGTCACAGGAAGAGACCACAGGGAGCGCAGGTCACTTCAGAAGTGCTTTCTAGCCTGCACTCAATTAGTCTGGGGCACATTGCATGACATGGATTAAGAGAACAGACTCCAGTGAAATCGGTCTGGGCCTGAAGGTGATGAGCCTCGACCTTGCTTTCTTGGTCTGTGAAATGGGTACAAGGCTTGCCCTCCTCCTGGGCTGCTTCTGAGGACTTCGGGGGTTAATCCGCAGACCGGCAGGCTGGCCTCTGAGCCAGCGCTCGTCACCGGAGCCCAGAGCTCTGTCCTTGCAGCCGGAGAGCACACACCTGGGCGACATCCAGGAGGGCAGAGGACCAGAGAAGCTGGCTGTGCAGTGAAGGACCATCCCCCGGGCCTGGCTGGGAGCGGCTGCTCCCGCAGAGTCGGGCCTGTGACTCACAGGCCCCGCGCCCCCGTGGCCAAGCCGGCGGCCGGCTTCTGATTCATGCTTTCTGTGGTGGCTGCGGGGGTGGGGCTGAGAACCGTCTGGACACATGGCTGCCAGGACAGATCCTCTCACTCATCTGAGCCTTTGTTAACACAGAATCTGCAAACCTTCCTCCCCCCGCCCCCAGGTCCCTCCCCAAGACGTGGCTTCAAATGCAGCTGATGGGAAGGCATTTGGCAGCTTGAAGACAGACTGGCCCAGGTGTCCGAGCAAAGGAGACCCAGGGATATCAGGGTGCCCTACGTGCCGGGCTGCAAGGGCTTCTGAAGGGCTCTGCTTTTTTCATTTTCTAATCTCCTGGGCCATTCATTTCACACACAAACCACAGAGCATCTCTGGTCTCTGTTGACGGGGGGTTCCCCTCAACAGCGTTCCATGGGGAAGGACTGTTAGAATTTTTCTCTAATTATAGAGCTTGGATTTGAGGAAACGGGAAAGCGAGGGGCCTCCCAGAGCTGCCCTTGTAAAGGCAACTGTCATTTTATCCTTGGAAAATCGTTGCAGTTTGTCACTAAAATTTTCACTCTTCTGTGTACACAGCTGAATAAAGAACTTTCCAGCTAAATTAAGCAGCGTTTAGGGGCGTTAAAAATGGAGAAAAGGAGATTGGTGGCCTTGGGAGGAGCCTAGCGCAGCCAAATGTCAGCCCAAGGGTGCTTTCCTGCAATCTCCCGCATCAGCCTGTGAGCCATAGGCACACATAGGACAAGCACGTTCTCCCCCCAAGGCTGGCTGCAGGACCGGGGGGACTCACTCACACCTCTCAGCCTCAGTTTCCTTCACTGTGAAATAGGCATGGTAATGATCCTCCCTGGGGTTGCTATGATGACCACAGGAAGCTGTCTTCGGAGAGCACTTAGCCAGGAGCCCCGCCTAAAGTAGATGCCCAGAAAGATGCTGCAAATTCTGCTTCTGTGTCCAGATACTCCCTCCTGCGTGCTCCCCTTCCAGCAATCAAGATCCAGTGATGACTTTTTTTGCTTTTAAATGTTAAGTGTGTGAAATCCACATCACGTAAAAAATCTCCCATTGTTCTCTTACTGCAGAAGATCATCTTCTAGACAGTTGGCGGTGGGGGCAAGGGAGGAAAACAGGGGGTCACTCTGCATGCAGGGACTAGGGCTTGCTGTGCCATTGTCTTTGGTGATGGAAGAGAAGCGTGTTGAAAGCCTGGTGTGAGCAACCAGGTGGTTGAGGAGGGGCTGGCTGGTCCAGGGGGAGTGGATCAGCCTGGAGACAGCAAATTGGCCCTTTGAGCCCCATCGCCTTTCCATCAGCAGGAAGGGCCTGTCCTTGCATTGCTGGGCCATCAGCCCTACCTTCTCTGTCCAACAACATCTTGCTACCCCTCTGCAAGGGACAGGACACGGATGTCTATATCCCTGCTCCCCTTGCACAGAGATGTTGCAACCCAACAAGGAATCCTGACGAAGGTTTTGCCGAATGTGTGGGAACCTCCAGTGGATTCTTTGATCACTGGATCCCTTACTTAGGACCTGTTCCCTTATTTAGCAACAACTCAAAGTTCTGTCTAGTCAAAGCTATAATTTTTCCAGTAGTCATGTATGGATGTAAGAGTTGGACTACAAAGAAAGCTGAGCGCTGAAGAACTGATCCTTTTGAACTGTGGTGTTAGAGAAGACTCTTAAGTGTCCCTTGGACTACAAGGAGATCCAACTAGTTCATCCTAAATGAGATCAGTCCTGGGTGTTCATTGGAAGGACTGATGCTGAAGCTGAAACTCCAATACTTTGGCCGCCTGATGAGAAGAGCTGGCTCATTGGAAAAGACCCTGATGCTGGGAGGGACTGAGGGCAGGAGGAGAAGGGGACGACAGAGGATGAGATGGTTGGACGGCATCACCGACTCAATGGACATGAGTTTGCATAAATTCCGGGAGTTGGTGATGGACAGGGAGGCCTGGCGTGCTGCAGTCCATGGGGTCGCAGAGTCAGACACGACTGAGCGACTGAACTGAACTGAACTGAACAGAGGGCAGTAAGGGTCTCCTTGCTTCAGCAAAGAGCTGACAGTTCAGGAGGGATTTGCCACTAGTAGGAAGAAGTCAGGGCAGTCCACCCCGTTTGCAGAAGATGCCCATTCTAATGAGAGAGCCCCTGACCCTGAAGTTTGAAGTCAGAGCCCCTGATGCCGGCTGCCCAACCAAGACCAGCTCCCTGCGGTTCAAGGGCGCCATCTTGTGGAAGCAGGCCGTAATTGCAGACACTTAACATGCCCTTTACAGGACTTCCTGGAGGCTCAGTGGTCAAGAATCTGCGTGCCAACGCAGGAGACATAGAAGACGGGGGTCCATCTCTGGGTTCTGAAGATCCCCTGGAGGAGGAAGGGCAATGCACTCCCGTGTTCTTACCTGGAGAATCCCATTGGTGGGGGAACCCGGCAGGCTACAATCCATGGTGTTGCAAAATGGACACGGTTTAGCAAATGAGCCACATAAGACCTTAAGCATTCAGGGCGATTCGGTAGCCTCCCAGCGCGAGCCCTGACACAGTTCTGGCGTGCTGTGGATCTCCAAAAGACTCTCGCATTAACTTTTTCATTTAATATTCAGAAAACCCTGATTTTACCCCTTTTTTACAGTCTGGGAAACTAATTCAGAGAGGTTAATTGACTTACAGAAGGTCACACAGCCAGTGAAAGGTACAGGCAAATCGCCTCCCTTCAAGTCCCTCCACCTTCTCACCAAGCACTCTATGCGAGGTCCGTCAGCAGAGGTCCTTCACCGGTGGTTTTCCAGCTTCTGCCTGACTACCCTTGGGACCCTGTGTACACACATGCGCTGTATGCGGATGTACGTATCAACATTACTGAGATGAGTTTCATGCAGTAGCACTTACCTGTACCAAGTGTGATGCCTATGATTGTTCTATGCTTTAAAAAAAAATTTAATTGACGCATAGCTGATTTACAGTGTTGCGTTAGTGTCAGATGCACAACAAAGTGATTCAGTTACACATACACGTATGCATTCTCTTTCAGATTCTTCTCCATTATAGTTATAACAAGATATTGAATACAGATCTGTTTGCTATGCAGTAGGACATTGCTGTCTATCAATTTTATACACAGTAGGGTGTTGATTGGACCTCCCAGGTGTGTTGATTATTCTATTTTATTCCATTTTTTCGGCTTCTGGGTGGTGCTAGTAGTAAAGAACCTGCCTGCCAATTCAGGAGATGCAAGAGATGCAGGTTCTGCAATTCATGGGGTCGCAAAGAGTCGGACACGACTGAGCGACTGAACTGAACTGAACTGAACTGAACATGCCCTTTACAGGACTTCCTGGAGGCTCAGTGGTCAAGAATCTGCCTGCCAACGCAGGAGACACAGAAGACGGGGGTCCATCTCTGGGTTCTGAAGATCCCCCGGAGGAGGAAGGGCAATGCACTCCCGTGTTCTTACCTGGAGAATCCCATGGGTGGGGGAACCCGGCAGGCTACAATCCATGGTGTTGCAAAATGGACACGGTCTAGCGAATGAGCCACATAAGACCTTTAGCATTCAGGGCGATTCGGTAGCCTCCCAGCGTGAGCCCTGACACAGTTCTGGCGTGCTGTGCATCTCCAAAAGACTCTCACATTATTTTTTTCATTTAATATTCAGAAAACCCTGATTTTACCCCTTTTTTACAGTCTGGGAAACTAATTCAGAGAGGTTAATTGACTTACAGAAGGTCACACAGCCAGTGAAAGGTACAGGCAAATCGCCTCCCTTCAAGTCCTCCCACCTTCTCACCAAGCACTCTATGCGAGGTCCGTCAGCAGGGGTCCTTCACCGGTGGTTTTCCAGCTTCTGCCTGACTACCCTTGGGACCCTGTGTACACACATGCGCTGTATGCGGATGTACGTATCAACATTACTGAGATGAGTTTCATGCAGTAGCACTTACCTGTACCAAGTGTGATGCCTATGATTGTTCTATGCTTTAAAAAAAAATTTAATTGACGCATAGCTGATTTACAGTGTTGCGTTAGTGTCAGATGCACAACAAAGTGATTCAGTTACACATACACGTATGCATTCTCTTTCAGATTCTTCTCCATTATAGGTTATAACAAGATATTGAATATAGATCTGTTTGCTATGCAGTAGGACATTGCTGTCTATCAATTTTATACACAGTAGGGTGTTGATTGGACCTCCCAGGTGTGTTGATTATTCTATCTTATTCCATTTTTTCGGCTTCTGGGTGGTGCTAGTAGTAAAGAACCTGCCTGCCAATTCAGGAGATGCAAGAGATGCAGGTTCAACCCCTGACTCAGGAAGACCCCCTGGAGAAGGAAATGATGATCTGCTTCAGTATTCTTGCCTGGGAAAGCCCATGGACAGAGGAGCCTGGTGGGCTACAGTCCATGGCGTTGCAAAGAGTCAGACATGACCGAGCGACTGAGCAATAACTAACTATTCTACTTTAAGAATGCTACTTGGGATCCGCTAAACTGTTCCCAAGACCCATCAGTGGTGGAGACCCCCAGGTTGAAAGCCTGAATAATGCCTTCCCCAAAATGTCCAGATCCTTATCTCCAGAATCTGTGAGTCTTACCTTAGGTGGTAAAAGGGAATTTGCAGGTATGATTAAATTAAGGCTTTTGAAATGAAAGGGATTACCTTAGATTGAAAATCAGAGATATCACTCTGCCGACAAAGATCCATATAGTCAAGGCTATGGGCTTCCCTGTGGTCAAGTACGGTTGTGAGAGCTGGACCGTAAAGAAGGCAGGGCGCCAAAGAATTGGTGTATTTGAACTGTGGTGCTGGAGAAGGCTCCTGAAAGTCCCCTGGACAGCAAAGAGATCAAACCAGTTGATCTTAAGGGAGATCAACCCTGACTATTCACTGGAAGGACTGATGCTGAAGCTGAAACTCCAGTATTTTGGTCATCTGATGTGAACAGACGACTCACTGGAAAAGTCTCTGATGCCGGGAAAGATGGAGGGCAGGAGAAGAGGTGTCAGAGGACGAGATGGCCGGACAGCGTCACTGATGCAGTGAACGTGAACTTGGGTAAACTTCGGGAGATGGTGAGCACAGGGAGGCCTGGCGTGCTGCAGTCCATGGGGTCCAAGCAATCCAAGAGTCAGACGTGACTGAGCGCCTGAGCAACAGCAAGAAACCAGATCCTGCCCTCAGAGCCTCCAGGAGCCAATCCTGCCGACACCTCGATTTCAGCCCAGTGAAGCTGACTTTGGACTTCTGGTCCCAGAACTGTTTCTGGCAGGTTAAGTTCGTGTTGTTTTAGTTGCTGCATCTTTTGTAGTTTGTTACAGCAGTCCCAGAAACTAACATAGACATGTCTGAGAATCACAGCCAGGAGCATCACTCTGGCACTTCCAGGACGCACGTGGCCTGCAGACATTTTGCTTCCGTGCTTGTTTTTGCCTTCACTGTGTTTTAAAGTCTTTCTTAAATTATTGAGAACCACTTAAAATCATGATGTTTCATATGAAGATCAGAATTTCTGGCTTCTCTGTGTCTGTACGAGGTCCAAGTTCTCACATGGCAACCTCTGATTTCAGCTGGCCAGAACCTTTTCCCAAACCTCCACCTTCTCTTCCAGCATACTTTAAAAAGTAATACTTTTAAAAACTAATTTTGATTCTTGTCGAGGTGGTACACTCAGATAATTGAAGGATAACAAGCAGGGCTGTAAGAATCGAAGAAAAACTAATTTTCCCATCACTCGAAACTTTCCACCCTCAGTTCATACTTTCAGCTTTAAAAATATCTATTTCTTCTTGAATTTCTAAAAAATACTCTTGCCCATGTTTATCATGAGTACCCAACTAGATAATTGAAGGATAACAAGCAGGGCTGTAAGAATCGAAGAAAAACTAATTTTCCCATCACTCGAAACTTTCCACCCTCAGTTCACACTTTCAGCTTTAAAAATATCTATTTCTTCTTGAATTTCTAAAAAATACTCTTGCCCATGTTTATCATGAGTACCCAACGCTAGGCAGCATCTTGCTCCTGAGGCTCTAGAAAGGATAGAAGCAGCTGTTAACCCACTCCAATTCCACTCTTTTCTCATTTTCTCAGTGTGATGACATCATAAAACTTGATATTCTGCGAAACCTTGTTTTCCTCTGGGTTCCTTTTTTAAAAAATTAATTTGTTTATTTTAATTGGAGGCTAATTACTTTACTGTTCATGGGGTTCTCCACATGACTGGAAAAGGTCAGTTTTCATTCCAATTCCAAAGAAAGGTAATGCCAAAGAATGCTCAAACTCGAGCGACTGAACTGACTGCCTGACATGAATCAGCCAGGGGTGGACATGTGTCCCCGGTCCTGAAGTCCCTCCCCCTCCCTCCCCATCCCATCCTTCTGGGCTATCCCAGTGCACCAGCCCTGAGTGCCCTGTCTCATGCATAGAACCTGGACTGGTGATCTCTTTCACATATGGTAATATACATGTTTCAATGCTATTCTCTCAAATTCTTTTTTAAATTTGATTTTGGTATCCAGTTTTCATGTAGATGATTTTCCTTAATTTTTTTCTTGGTTCTTCCCTTTCATACTAAAGAATGAGGCACGAAACAGCTGGTTGGGACCCCTGTGTGGGCACTGCCCTGAACAAACTGGGTTCTTGGTGGGCTGCAGACCTATCTTCTCATGTTTCTTCATGCCACTGCTCAGCAGAGGGGAGGTGGTCACCAGGATGCCCACCGCATGCCAGGCACTTCCCTGGGAATTTTTCTAAGATGGAAAGGAAGGTCTTCCTTCCCTAAAAGTTCAGGAAGTAAGCGGACGGGACACTAGTGTTTATGGAGAACTACCGTACTTTACTGTAGAGCCAGCTGAGGTTGGTCCTGCTGTGTGGTCCTGCAAACGGAGACACAGTGAGGTCAGGCAGCTAGGCCAAGGTCACAGACTCTGGAAGGTGGGGAGGGGGTGGGGGGAGGTGGAACGGCTCAGTCCCCAGGGTCAGACCTTCTCTTGCAAAGCTAATCACACCTCTTGCGAGGCTGGAGGAGGGCATTTGCTATGACCAGTGTGTTCTCTCGACAAAATTCTGTTAGCTTTTGCTCTGCTTTGCTTTGTGCTCCAAGGCCAAACTGGCCTGTTACTCCAGGTATCTCTTGACTTCCTACTTGTGCATTCCAGTCCCCTCTGATGAAAAGGCTTTTTTTTTTTTTTTTTTTTTCCTTCTCTTGCAAAGCTAATCACACCTCTTGCGAGGCTGGAGGAGGGCATTTGCTATGACCAGTGTGTTCTCTCGACAAAATTCTGTTAGCTTTTGCTCTGCTTTGCTTTGTGCTCCAAGGCCAAACTGGCCTGTTACTCCAGGTATCTCTTGACTTCCTACTTGTGCATTCCAGTCCCCTCTGATGAAAAGGCTTTTTTTTTTTTTTTTTTTTTTGGTGGAGCTCAAGTCATGAACTCATTGCAAAATTCAGGCTTAAATTGAAAAAACTGCGGAAAAGCACTAGATCATTCAGGTATGACCAGAATCAAGTTCCTTATGATTGTACAATGGAGGTGAGGAATGGATTCAAGGGATTAGATACGGTAGACAGAATGTCTGAAAAACTATGGACACAGGTTCATAATGCTGCACAGGAGGTGGCGGCCAAAACCAGCCCCAAGAGAAAGAAATGGAAGAAGGCAAAGTGGCTGCCTGTGGGGCCTTACAGAGAGCTGGGACAAGAAGAGATGCGAAGGGCAAAGGAGAAAGGGAGAGAGACACCCAACTGAATCCAGAGCTCCAAAGAAGAGAAAAGAGACAGAAGATCTTCTAAACTGAACAGTGCAAACAAATAGAGGAAAACAATACAATGGGAAAGACAGACCATCTCTTCAAGAAAATTGGAGATACCAAGGGAATATTTCACGCCAAGGTAGACAGGATAAAGGACAGAAACAGCAAGGACCTAACAGAAAGAAAAGATACTAAGAAAGGGGTGACAAAATCCGTGCAAGAACTTCACAAAAAAAAATGGCCTGGGCAACAGCGGCAGTGAGACCACTCACCCAGAGTCGGACGTGCTGGGGCGTGACGCCAAGTGGGCACAAGGAGGCAGTACTGCAAACAAAGCCAGTGGAGGTGACGGCATCCCGGCAGCGCTGCTTAAAGTCCTAAAAGGCAATGCTGTCAAAGCGCTGCACGCAATATGCCAACAAATTTCGAAAACACAGCAGCGGCCACAGGAGTGGAAAATGCCACTTTTATCTCCCATCCTGAAGAATGGTAATGCCAAAGAATGTTCAAACTACCCTACAATTGTGCTTGTCTCACATGCTAGCAAGGCAATGCTCAAAATCTTTCAAGCTAGGCTTCAACAGTAGATAAACCGAGAGCTTCCAGTTGCACAAGCTGGATTTAGAGAGAGCAGAGGAACCGGAGATCAATTTTTCAACATCTGTTGGGTCATAGAAAAAGGAAGGGAATTCCAGAAAAACATCAACTTGATTGACTACACTAAAGCCTTTGACTGTGTGGATCACAGCCCACCATGAAAAATTCTTAAAGAGATGAGAATACCAGACCAGCTTACCTGCCTCTTGAGAAAACTGTATGCAGCTCAGCAACAGAACCGGAAATGGAACAATGGACTGGCTTAAAATTGAGAAAGAGTACGTCAAGGCTGCATATTGTCACCTGCTTATATAACTTCTATGCAAAGTACATTATGTGAAATGCCAGGCTGGATGACTCAAAAGCTTGAATCAAGATGGCCAGGAGAAATAACAACCTCAGATATGCAAATAATACCAACCTAATGGCAGAAATCGAAGAAGAACTAAAGAGCCTCTTGATGAGGGTGGAAAAGGAGAGTGAAAAAGCTGGCTTAGAACTCAACATTAAAAAAGTTAAGATCATGGCATCTGGCCCCATAACATCATGGTAAATAGACGGGGGGAAAGTGGAAACAGTGACAGATTTTATTTTCTTGGTCTCCAAAATCACTGTGGATGGTGACTGTAGCCATGAAATTAAAAGAAGCTTGCTCCTTGCAATAAAAGCTATGACCAACCTAGACAGCATTTTAAAAAGCAGGGACATCACATCACTTGGCCACAAAATTCTGTACACTCAAAGCGTTGCTTTTTCCAGTAGTCATGTATACACTTGATCTTATCCAAAAGGCTGAGAAGCGATAGTGGTCATGTATGGATGTGAGAGTTGGACCATAAAGAAGGCTGAGCACTGAAGAATTGGTGCTTTTGACCTGTGGTGCTGGAGAAGACTCTTGAGAGTCCTTTGGACTGCAAGGAGAGCAAACCAGTCAATCCTAAAGGAGACCAATCCTGAATATCTATTGGAAGGACTGATGCTGAAGCTGGAGTTCCAATACTTTGGCCACCGGATACAAAGAGCCCACTCACTGGAAAAGACCCTGATTCTGGGAAAGACTGAGGGCAGGAGAAGAGAGTGACAGGATGAGATTGTTGGATGGTCTCCCCGACTCAATGCACATGAGACTGAGCACGCTCTGGGAGATGGTGATGGCCAGGGAAGCCTGGTGTGCTGCAGTCCGCGGGGTCACCAAGAGTCAGACAGGACTGAGTGACAGAACAACAATAAATTCATTGGAAGAGCTGATGCTGAAGCTAAAGCTCTAACACTTTGGCCACCTGTCGGGAAGCACCAGCTCCTTGGAAAAGACCTTGATGCTGGGAAAGGTTGAGGGCAAGAGGAGAAGGGGGCAACAGAGGATGAGATGGTTGGATGGCATCATCAGTTCAGTGGACAGGAGTTCATTGAGATAATGGCCAGGGAAGCCTGGTGTGCTGCAGTCCGTGGTCTGTTAAAGAGTCAGACACGACTTAGGGACTAAACACCAACAATGTCACATCTCAAGGAAAAGTTAGGCAAAGTCAGGCAGGCCTTGAAGGCAGAAGCAGCAAGACAGAGCACGCAAAGGGAGTATTTTTCCGGAGAGAGGATTGTAGAAACTGGGAGTGGAGAGGCTGTGAGCACTGACCGATGAGGGTTTTCAGCAAGCATGACCCTAGGGGGCAAGATTCTCAGGAGGGAGGATCCTCTTGGAACCCTGGAGCTAGAGGCCGCTGGCAGAGAACATGAACATAATCGGTGCTCGGTAAACAAGCTGAGGGGGATCCTGAGAGGAGTCATATTCGGCGGGGAGGGGAAGGGAACAAAAGCTGAAATATAGAGTTACCCCAGGCCTGGGGAGCCCCCTCAGGGGCCTCTCACTTCTGGAGAATTCTTTGGAGTCCAGCCTGATCTCTGGGCTTCTAGCGAGGAAGGTGGCCCAGCAGAGATGCTGGAGTGCTCGGCGCTGAGCCCCCACCTGGAGCCCACACATCCCTCTGGCACTGAGGCTGACCTCCAAGTGCTCACACAGGCAGCCAGGCTCTTGGCAGCTGATTCAAATGCCCCGTGAGCCCGTTGCCTCAGTCACTGCAGGGCTGTGCCGTTTGACACTTGTTTATTTCTTCACTCGGATGAAAAGCATGTGCTAGGAGCTCCCAGCAGCCAAGTGCTGTGGACATCATTCTCCCTGTGATTTTAATTAAGGACCGTGGATATCCTCTGGCTACATGTCCAAAGTTGGAGCTGTGGACACAAGAGCAAGGAAAATCCTGTAGATCCCAAGAGGGCCAAGTTGTGGTCCCAAGAAAAGAGGTGAGGGACTTCCTCGGCAGGCCAGAGGGTAAGACTTCCTGCTATCAGTGCAGGGATGTGGGTTCGATCCCAGGTTGGAGAGCTAAGATCCCACAGGCTACTCAGCATGGCCAAAAAATGGAAAAAAACAAAAACAAAAACAAAAACCTGTCTTTTCAAGAAAAGAAAAATGAAAGTACTTAAAGAAGAGAAGTGATCATGTAACGTGGCAAGATGAGAGCGGATATCGCGGTAGGACAGACATGGGGTCCGCTCCGGGCATCGCTATGGGCCAGCTCTGTGGCCTCCTGCAAGTTCCTTACCTGCTCTGACCCTCAGAGCTTCCTCTCCTACAACGTGAGATAAGAAGTCTTGCCTGCTAGGTGGAGGTGGTTGTCGTTCAGTCGCTCAGTCGTGTCCAACCCTTTGCGACCCCGTGGACTGCAGCACAGCAGGCTTCCCTGTCCTCCACTCTCTCCTGGAACTTGCTCACACTCGTGTCCATTGCCATCAGTGATGCCATCCAACCCTCTCATCCTCTGTCGTCCCCTTCTCCTGCCCTAAATCTTGCCCAGCATCAGGGTCTTTTCCAGTGAGTCGGCTCTTCGCATCAGGTGGCCAGAGTACTGGAGCTTCGGCTTCAGCATCCGTCCTTCCAGTGAATTTGTAGGGTTGGCTTCCATTAGGATTGACTGGTTTGCTTGTGAAATTCAAATACAGTGCCGTGCTAATCAAAGAGGGTTCTTTTCTCTGCAAGGACCCCTCAAGCTAACTCAGAAGCTGGTGCCTGGAGATGGGTCTGGAGTTAGCCATCCATCTGTCCTACTGGTTCTTGGGACCACATGATCATGGCCTCCCCGCCAGCACAGCCCCCCCATCCTCCTCTTCCTGTCAAGTGGCTCCAGGGTTGTCTGAGGACCTACTTCCTGTAAGGCCTGTACTCTGCGGCCTTTACTTGGGGCTGCCATGCTGGCCATTCCTCAAGTTTCCCAGTTTGCACCCCTAGGGAAGTGCAAACTGGGCCAGGTCCTGCCCGGGAGCTGGGAGGGACAGGGTGCAGGTCACTGGCCTGTGCCTGGAGGGGCTGCCCTGGCCCCGTGTCCAGCCTGTCACAGCCTCTGGGGTGAGCTGGCATAGCTCTCTGGTCCCAGTAGTAGGTCTCACAGTGTTGGTAGGTTCCCTGGGCCAGGGCCCTGTGGGGCCAGTGGGGATTACAGCCCTGGAACATGTAAACGGGCCCACAAAGTGGCATTTCTCTTTCTCCCTGTGGGTCACAGGCTCCCAAGACAGAGGAAGGCCTTATTTTCTGTGAGGACAGGTTTCCTGCCCCTCCTGGCATTTTCCATCCTCGTACGTGTCTCTAATTCCATCTACAGAAGCTCAGGGCCCGTCAGCAGGGAGCCAGTCAGAGAAATACAGGCTGCACTGTGTTGGCGGAGAAAACGCGTGCTCTGGGGCTATGAACTGCTCTGGAAACAAATAAAGCAAGACAGAGACACCTTCCTGTGTAGGCCCGCGTCTGTAACCCACGTGGTGGGACCCGGTGCATGGTAGCAGCTGCGCCCTCGGGACAGAGCGGCTGGAGAGGTTTCTGCTTCTTCATCTCTGGGGAATGTTCTCTCAGGACCGCCTTCCTCCAGCCCTGAGGAGAGAGCCCTCCCAGCGTGAGTGGCCTCGCATGTGCAGGCATGCACACACACACCACACAAACATGCGCACACACACACGTATGTCATGCATAACACGCAAACACACAAACACACGTGCTCAACACACATCACATGCACACATGTACATGCGCGCGTGCACACACACACCCCACATATGCACACAATCACAAGCATTTGTTCAGTTCAGTCGTTCAGTCGTGTCTGACTCTTTGTGGCCGCATGGACGGCAGCACGCCAGGCCTCCCTGTCCATCACCAACTCCCGGAGTTCACCCAGACTCATGTCCATCGAGTCCGTGATGCCATCCAGCCATCTCATCCTCTGTCATCCCCTTCTCCTCCTGCCTCTAATCCCTCCCAGCATCAGGGGCTTTTCCAATGAGTCAACTCTTCACAAACATACACATGCACAAACATTCACCAGACAGAACATGCACACGCACACATACGCACACATGCTCAACATATATGACACGCACACACACCCACGCACACATGAGCATCTTGCATAACATGCACACACACATGTGCTCAACATATGTGACATGCACACACACCCATGCACACATGAGCATCTTGTACAACACACACACACTCAACATATGTGACATGCACACACACCCATGCACGCATGAGCATCTTGCACAACACACACACACTCAACATATGTGACATGCACACACACCCATGCACACATGAGCATCTTGCATAACATGCACACGCACACACATGCTCAATATATATGACATGCACACGCACCCATGCACGCATGAGCATCTTGCACAACACACACACACTCAACATATTGACATGCACACACACCCATGCACACATGAGCATCTTGCATAACATGCACGCACATGCACACACACCCCCTCCAACGGTTGCCAGCCAAGGGTGGGCACAGTTTATGCGGTGGCTCAGGCTATGACTCAGATATTCTGCACCCTGGTCCCCAGACACCCTGGAGCCCCGCCCTCGCCGCAGACACCCTCCTCTCAGGAGTTTCCACGTTCACTTCAGCAAACGCCCGGTAGCCAATCTGTTTACTTTCCGATGCCTTGTGACTCAACTTGTTCCTCCAGTGGCAAAGAAAAGTCAGAGGAGCTAAGCATAAACATTTGTGTTCGGGGACCTCACTGCCTTCCTGCCCCTGATCTGTCTAAGTGTTATCCAGAAGTCAGTGTAGCTACTAAAGAACATTCTTTTCACTTTCTTTTGCCCAATATGAAGCTAGAGCTCACAGTTCTAAAGAATAACTAATAGGCTTAAAATCTTCTGCTTGAGTCTCCATGTGGTTCTAGAAGGTTCTTTTGCCTCCTCAGAGTTCTTGTGGGTGGTCAGCATGGAAGATGCCATGTGAGTCAGTGAGCTCACTTCCTTATTTCACCTTTGCTCATTCTGGAATCTTCCTGTGATGCCAGCTGTCAGCAAAAGAACCATGAAAAGACAGAAAACACATGCTGGGATCCATCGAGAGGGTTAAGGGCATGGGCACTGGTGTTTCCTCTGTAGACTCGCTGAGCCTCAGTTTTCCCATCTGTAAACTGGGGACATGCATGCTGCATCCCAATGTGGTTGTCAAGATTGCACAAGGCAGTCTGCATGGGTGCTTAGCACACAGCCCAGGCTTGAGCCCAGAGCTTGAGAATTCCTACTAAACGCTTACACTGAGAACATGTGTATTTTCTCACACATTGATTAGAGTGCTTTAGCACTTGGTAAAGATTATCAATAAAGAACCCCAGCAAATATAGTCATAAGAACAACTCAAATATCACTTATATGTGGAATCTTAAAAAATGGTGCAAATGAACTTGTTTACAACACAGAAACAGACTCACAGACAAAAATCAAGCCTATGGTTCAGTATCTGTTCAGTCGCTCAGTCGTGTCTGATCTGCAGCCCCACGGACTGCAGCACGCCAGGCCTCCCTGTCCATCACCAGCTCCCGGAGTCCACCCAGACCCGTGTCCATGGAGTCGCTGATGCCATTCAGCCATCTCAGCCTCTGTCATCCCCTTCTCCTCCTGCCCTCAATCTTCCCCAACATCAGGGTCTTTTCAAATGGGTCAGCTCTTTGCATCAGGTGGCCAAAATATTAGAGTTTCAGTTTCAACATCAGTCCTTCCAATGAACACCCAGAACTGATTAGAGGAAATGTGCATGGNACATATAAAAGGATAATATATCATGACCAAGAGATCAGGAATGCTTGGTTTAATATTCCAATATGAATCAGTGTAATTCATTTCTTTAATAGAATGAAGTAGGAATAAACACATATGATGCTGCTGCTGCCAAGTCACTTCAGTCGTGTCTGACTCTGTGCAACCCCATAGATGGCAGCCCACCATGCTCCTCTGTCCATAGGATTCTCCAGGCAAGAACACTGGAGTGGGTTGCCATTTCCTTCTCCAACGCATGCATGCATGCTAAGTCGCTTCAGTCATGTCCAACTCTGTGCGACTCTATGGACAGCAGCCCACCAGGCCCCTCCGTCCACAGGATTCTCTGGGCAAGAATACTGGAGTGGGTTGCCATTTCCTTCTCTAAAACACATATGATCAACAAGATAAATATAGGCAAAATAGCTTGACACAATTCAGTTCATTGTTGATGAAAATTCTCAGTAAACTAAAAATAGAAGATGATTTTATCAATCCAGTAAAGAGCATCTGTGAAAATATTTACAGCTAGCACTATATCTAATAGTGAAAAACTGACTACTTTCCCTGTATGAGCAGAAACAGGTAAGGATTCCCACTCTAACCATTTCTGTTCAATACTTCCATAGTCTCTGTGCAGTGCATTAAGATAAGAGATGTGTATAAGAGACAGGGATAAATTAGGATCTGCTACAGAGCACAAGGAACTCTACTCTATTCTCTGTAATAACCTCTATAAGAAAAGAATCTGAAAAATAATGGCTATATATGAATATGTATATATATGTATACATATTCATATGTACGTATACATATACATATATATGTATACATATATATACATATAGATATACACATATATATATATAACTGAATCACCTGCTGGTTCAGCTGGTAAAGAATCTGCCTGCAGTGCGGGAGACCTGGGTTCCATCGCTGGGTCGGGAAGATCCCCTGGAGAAGGGAAAGGCTACCCACTCCAGTATTCTGGCCTGGAGAATTCCATGGACTGAAACACAATATTGTAAATAAAGTCAATATAAGACAGCAATTTTTTAAAAGAATTAGAGATTGTTAGGTAACCCATAGCTTTCAGAAATATTTCTTTTATGTAGTTGTAGATGATTATTTTGGAGAAGGCAATGGCACTCCACTCCAGTACTCTGCCTGGAAAATCCTGTGGATGGAGGCGCCTAGTGGGCTGCAGTCCATGGGGTTGCTAAGAGTCGGACATGACTGAGCGACTTCACTTTCATGCATTGGAGAAGGAAATGGCAACCCACTCCAGTGTTCTTGCCTGGAGAATCCCAGGGATGGGGGAGCCTGGTGGGCTGCCATCTATGGGGTCACGCAGAGTTGGACACGACTGAAGCAACTTAGCAGTAGCAGCAGCAGATAATTATTTATCACAGTACAACTATACTGTGAATAAAAATGGAATTACTAATTAAAAAAGAACAACTCAGATTTCAAATCATACTAACTTACACAGAATATCAAAGTAAGAATGTAAGAGTAAGGATATATAACTTTTGATAATTTAAGTGGAATTTGCCTATGGAGCCCACTGGGCATGACTAACATGTTATTACCCACACACACACACACTGGTCTTGCACAGTGTGGGAAAGATTACTCCTGGTTCTGTAACACAGTGACTCAACGATGTGAACACTGAACAGGGCCAGGAAGAACACCGTGCTGTCTCTAAACAAGATGGAAAGCCCACAGCTCGTCCCCGGGACTCAGCACATGCTTCTCGCTGTCAGTAGCTGAGGTTAAGCCTGGTCGTTGGTGAGGAAGGACAAGAGGACTGTGAAACCTCCTGCTTCCCTCCCTGAGTGAGCATGGTGTGCAACCTCTGTCTCGTGGGCGTCCGTCTGAAGACTACGGGGCTTATAACATTTATATAAAGTCTGTGGGCTGAAATGGCTCATCTTGCAACAGAGATGATGACCAACAGAAACCTTCCAGTTCTCAGAAAAGACTGAAGTTAATGCCGAAAGCAAACAGTTGTCATAACATGAATTTGCAGTAACACTCTGGTAAAGCTCCTGCATCATCTGTTCCAGAGGTCTGCAAACTTTGTAAAGAGCCAGATAGTAAATATCCTAGGCTCAAGGGCCCAGACAGTCTTTGTCAAAACAACTCAACTCTGCCGTTGCAGAGCCAACCTGTCATTAAAGTAACTGGTATCAAACTTACCTTCCCACCATAAATAACCTGGTAGAGAATCTGCCTGCAGTGCAAGAAATCTGGGCGCGATCCCTGGGTGGGGAAGATCCTCTGGAGATGGGAATGGCTACCTGCTCCAGTATTCTTGCCTGGAGAATTTCATGGGCAGAGGAGCCTGGCGGGCTACAGTCCATGGGTCGCAGAAAGTCAGACACGACTGAGAAAGTCAGACACTACTAACATTTGGTCAAACTATGTGAAACAATTGCTTTTAAGTAGCAAATGCTGGGCAGTGTAGGGTTTGACTCTCTGATAGAAGATACATAAAGGAAGCTCTACAGTCGCCCTAGCTTTCTGCCTGTGTATGAGCACATCTGGCCACATGGTGCTGAGAGGGAGGCCATGGTGGTCTTGCTGGGTTGAGAAGTAAGAGGTGAGAGTCAGGGCAAGATGAAGTGGCCAGAATTTACTGTTCAGCTGCTGATGGGGAGGCAGCTGTGTACAGAAAGAGCATCAGCTGTGTGTGTTTACAGCAGCTCCCTTGAGTCTCAGCTTGAATACTGGTTGCGGTTCCATCGCTAAGTCGTGTCTGGCTCTTTGCGACCGGATGGACTGCGGAGTGCCAGGCTTCCCTGTCCTTCACTACCTCCTAGAGTATGGTCAGATTCAAGTCCGTTGAGTCAGTGATGCTCTCTAACCATCTTGTATTCTGCCACCCGCTTCTCCTCTCACCTTCAATCTTTTCCAGCTTCAGCATCTTTCCCAATAGGTCAGCTCTTCACATCAGGTAGCCAGATTATTAGAGCTTCAGCTTCAGCATCAGTCCTTCCAATGAATATTCAGNATGCTCTCTAACCATCTTGTATTCTGCCACCCGCTTCTCCTCTCACCTTCAATCTTTTCCAGCTTCAGCATCTTTCCCAATAGGTCAGCTCTTCACATCAGGTAGCCAGATTATTAGAGCTTCAGCTTCAGCATCAGTCCTTCCAATGAATATTCAGCATGGATTTCCTTTGTGATAGAATGGTTTGATCTCCTTGCAGTCCAAGGGACTCTCAAGAGTCTTTTCCAACACCATAGTTCAAAATCATCAATTCTTTGGTGCTCAGCCTTGGGTCTAACTCTCACATCTGTACATGACCGGTGGAAAAACCATAGCTTTGACTAGATGGACCTTTGTCAGCAACGGCTCTGCTTCTTAATATGCTGTCTAGGTTTGTCATGGTTTTCCTTCCCAGGAGCAAGCGCCTTTTAATTTCATGGCTACAGTCACTGTCTGTAGTGATTTTGGAGCCCAAGAAAATAAAGTCTGTCACTGCTGCCACTTTTTCCCCTTCTATTTGCCATGATATGATGAGACCAGATGCCATGATCTTAGATTGAATGCTAAGCTGTACATTTATAAGTAAAACACTTAAGGAAGAAATTATAATAATTCTACATAAATTCATAAGAGAAACATGAAACCTTTTATGAACCAGCATAGTCCCAACATGAATACTATGCAAAGACATTACAAGGAAACTACAGAATATCCCTCATAAACATAGAAGCAAAAATTCTTAATATTAATAAAATGTCATTAAACCAAACATAGCAATACATATAAAAGGATAATATATCATGACCAAGAGATCAGGAATGCTTGGTTTAATATTCCAATATGAATCAGTGTAATTCATTTCTTTAATAGAATGAAGTAGGAATAAACACATATGATGCTGCTGCTGCCAAGTCACTTCAGTCGTGTCTGACTCTGTGCAACCCCATAGATGGCAGCCCACCATGCTCCTCTGTCCATAGGATTCTCCAGGCAAGAACACTGGAGTGGGTTGCCATTTCCTTCTCCAACGCATGCATGCATGCTAAGTCGCTTCAGTCATGTCCAACTCTGTGCGACTCTATGGACAGCAGCCCACCAGGCCCCTCCGTCCACAGGATTCTCTGGGCAAGAATACTGGAGTGGGTTGCCATTTCCTTCTCTAAAACACATATGATCAACAAGATAAATATAGGCAAAATAGCTTGACACAATTCAGTTCATTGTTGATGAAAATTNGACTCTGTGCAACCCCATAGATGGCAGCCCACCATGCTCCTCTGTCCATAGGATTCTCCAGGCAAGAACACTGGAGTGGGTTGCCATTTCCTTCTCCAACGCATGCATGCATGCTAAGTCGCTTCAGTCATGTCCAACTCTGTGCGACTCTATGGACAGCAGCCCACCAGGCCCCTCCGTCCACAGGATTCTCTGGGCAAGAATACTGGAGTGGGTTGCCATTTCCTTCTCTAAAACACATATGATCAACAAGATAAATATAGGCAAAATAGCTTGACACAATTCAGTTCATTGTTGATGAAAATTCTCAGTAAACTAAAAATAGAAGATGATTTTATCAATCCAGTAAAGAGCATCTGTGAAAATATTTATAGCTAGCACTATATCTAATAGTGAAAAACTGACTACTTTCCCTGTATGAGCAGAAACAGGGAAGGATTCCCACTCTAACCATTTCTGTTCAATACTTCCATAGTCTCTGTGCAGTGCATTAAGATAAGAGAGGAAAAAAAAAATTATAGTATTGTGTTGGCCAAAATGTTCCTTTGGTTTTTTCCATAAGATATTACAAAACGACCTGAAATAACTTTTTGGCCAACCAAATATATGTAAGTAGGAAAGGAAGTGGGCTTTCCCGGTGGCTCAGTGGAAAAGAATCCTCCTACAGTGTGGGAGATACAGGTTTGATCCCTGGATTGGGAAGATCCCCTGAAGGGAGGCATGGCAATCCACTCCAGTTTTCTTTACTGGAGAATCCAGTGGACAGAGGAGCCTGGAAATCTACAATCCACAGGGTCACAAAGAGTCAGACACAGCTGAAGTGACTTAGCACACACACACACAGAAAAAGAAGTTAAATAGTATTTTTCCCCATCGAAGACATGATCATGATCATATACAAGGACAATCCCAAGAATTCTCCCCCAAACCACGAAACTAATTAGTGAACTGAGCAAGGATGCAGGATATAAGCAAATATTTCTACATAGTAATAATAACAGCAACAGAAAAGAAAAATTAAAAAAAAATACCATGAAGACTATCAGGCAAAATCTTGAAATACCTGGAGATTATTTTAAGGAAATATAAGATCTGTACACTGAAAACTGAAAGACACTGCTGAGGAAATTTAAAAAGACATGAGTCACGGCATGCTCATAAATTAGAGGCGTCGGTCCCTTCAGATCTGTCAAGTTTATAGATTTAACAGAGTCTCAGTCAAAATCTCGCCAGGATTTTTGGTGGGAATTGACGTTTATTTTCTAATTATTATGGACATGCAAATATTCCAGAAACGCCAAAACAATTTTGAAAAATAGGAAGTTGAATACTTAAACTGCATAAAGACTCACTACACAGCTACAGTGATAAACACAGTGATACTCGGGTAAGTGTGTCCATAACAGTGTATAGACAAAAGGCGTGCAGAAATAGGCCCAGACATTTAGGGTCAGCTGGTTTTTGACAAAGTAGCTAGATAATTCAGTGAGAAAAGCATGATCTTTTCAACAAATGGTCCTGGAGCAGTTTGATATCCATATGGTGAAAAATTAACCTTGACTCTTACCTCAGAGCATATACAAAACCTGATATGAAAGGCCAAAGATATACACATAAAAGCCAAAACTGCAAAGCTTCTAGAAGAAAAAAATAGAAAATCTTCAATGAAGTAGGCAAACATTTTTATATAGGACTCACTCAAAAAGCATTCATCACGAGAGGAAAAGTTCGGTTGGGTGAACTCATCAAAATTAAAAGTCACTGGAAGACTTTTAGGAAAATAAAAAGGCAAGTCAGAGACTTGGAGAGAATAGTCTCAAAATGTACTTGGCAGAGCACTTACTTTCAGAACAAATAAAGAAATCTTACGATTAGTAACCAGAAGGTCAGCAATCCAATAGGATATGAGCTGAACACTTTGAGCAGACATTTTACAAAAGAAGTTACAATCTGCATGGCCAATAAGCACATGGAAAGGTGTTCAACATCAGGAGCACCACCACCAGCCGTCAAGGAAACCAGCGTGAAAAACCCCTTGAGACTGCAAGCTCAGCAGAAGAGCCACGTTAAAGACTGGCAACACGGAGGTCACGGTCGGTGACCAGGTGGGAGGGGGAGATGCCAGCTGGGTGCGGCCCTCACTCCCATCCAGGAGCCCAGGGCTCTGGAGTGTCCCTGGCTCTGTCTCTCTCGCCCTTCCTGTGGATTCCTGCGTGGGTCCTTCAGCAACCGGAGGAGCCAGCACACAGGACTGAAGCACTGGGCCCTCCCAGAGTGGCTCATTCCTGTCTATGTGCCCCTCGGATACGACTCCCATGCCTGTTGTCCCCACACCCAAAGGCCTCGGACCACAGTTTTCCAGGCTCCTTGGGGATCTCTGACAAATTCCAAGTTCATCATAAGACTCTTGGGTTCAACAAGATCTCCCTCATAAAAGTTCCTTGTAAAAGTGAGAGATGAGCAAGCTTGTCACTTCCTGAGTTTCTAGAACATCTAAAACCAATAAAATTCAACTGGTTAGAGTTTGGCAAAACATAAACAGGGATTGCCAAGCTTCTTGGCTTTATTTTAAAGCCTGTATGTACTTAGAAAGAATATATATTTTCTGATATTCTATTTTCTACTGTGTTTCTCTTTAGGGCTTACAAAGTGATCTTATAAGGTATTGAGTTTCCAAGAGGCTCTTAGAGTTTGTGAAGGATGACAATTAAGACAATTGTGTTTTAAGTGTTCCCTAGAAACCCTGTGACTCAACAGATCCTACACCAGGCAACAGCAGCCGTCTCTTCCCACACCGCAGGAATCTGGTGTACAAAAGGAAGCTGAGTGTGGAAACAATAAGTACATTCGACATAGAAATTAGAAGCTCATGTGTGTCTTCAGGGAGTTCCCACAAGAGGGAAAATATGAGTAGAGTACAGACGTTTTTCCCAAGAGAAAAGACCAGGCTGGGGGATTAAAGTAAGGTTTGAGTGTTCTTTAGGGAAACTAAAGACCAGAAAGCCAGCAGCTATCCAGTCTGAAACTACAATAAACCAAACTGGTATTCCGCTTCCCCTAGCTTCATGCATAGTACAGAAATATGCCAGAGAAAGCAGACAAGGAGTTAGGGGGTCTGTTGGTATACATGCAGACTAAATTCTTTTAAATTGTGATTTTCTTCCCATCTATTACCTTTCAATGTTTGTGAATGTGAAAATACAACTCAAATCAACTTTAAAAGTTGGTGAGAAAATGAAATATCAGTTACACTCAATAAACCAGGGGGATTGATCAGACGAGATTATATAAAATAAAGCCACAAACCCTTGAAGGCAAGAATGAAGGCAGATCTCAGCCTTTTTCTGATTTGCATCTCTGGTTCTGGGTTTAGAGCTAGAAGTGGAGGTCAAGGTCATGGGTCAACCTAGGAACTCTATCATGCCAAGTCATCAATGAAAGTGCTGTATAACAGACACACAGACATTTAAGACAGATGATACGGCGCACAGACACATACGACAGAGAGAGACAGACAGACAGGCAAGACAGAGCGGAGGACAAGCAGAGGGGAGGACAAGCAGAGGGGCTTTCCTGACTAATCAGTACCTGCTCCAACCCAACTCCCAGTCCCTAGGGCTTTCGAGAAGACAAGGTGTTCTTTCTGTTTACAACAAAGACTGGAAGTTTTATTTAGTGGTTCCATACTCTGGCGATGTTTAGACACCAAGATGAGCAAAAGCACCTTGGAGTGAACATTCCATCTAGACCCCCACACGTGGACAGGATCTTGGTGGAGCTCCATAGCACACAAGGGGCCTCCGAGTCCACAAGCTTCATCTCCTGTGATCACCAGCTACTAGGAAGGCTTAATATTTGGGCAGCTCCCTAAGTCCAAGTTTGAGAAAAGGTAAGGGCTTTTCTCACCCTAGAATCCGGGCTCCCCATCCCAGGGAAGGAGGACCTTTGAGTCCGTGGACAGGGTAGAGCAGATTGCACCCCCCCCACCCCGTGTGTGCAGGCTGCATCTGATTCCTCAAAAGCCTGAACCAAAGGCAGCCTAAGAGAGAATGCACTCAGCTCTGGATGGCTTGCTGGTCTTCTCCTGCCCTTGGACTCAAGCTCAGAGTGGAACTCACGCCATCAGCTCTCCTGATGTGGGGCCTTCTCGGCCTCCACACGGACCATACAGACCTTTGTTGGTAGAGCAATGTCTCTGCTTTTTGACACAGTGTCTAGCTTTGCCATCACTTTGATATAGTCAAGGCTGTGGTCTTCCCAGTGGTCATGTACGGTTGTAAGAGCTGTATCATAAAGGAGGCTGAATGCCAAAGAATTGATGCCTTCAAACTGTGGTGCTGGAGCTGCTGCTGCTGCTAAGTCACTTCAGTCGTGTCCGACTCTGTGTGACCCCATAGATGGCAGCCCACCAGGCTCCCCCATCCCTGGGATTCTCCAGGCAAGAACACTGGAGTGGGTTGCCACTTCCTTCTCCAATGCATGAAAGAGAAAAGTGAAAGGGAAGTCGCTCAGTCTGTCCGACTGTTAGTGATCCCATGGACTGCAGCCCACCAGGCTACTCCGTCCATTGGATTTTCCAGGCAAGAGTACTGGGGTGGGGTGCCATTGCCTTCCCCGGTGGTGCTGGAGAGGACTCCTGAAAGTCCCTTGGATAGCAAGGAGATCAAACCAGCCAGTCTTAAGGGAGATCAACCCTGAATATTCACTGGAAGGACTGATGCTGAAGCTGAAGTATTATAGCCATCTGATGTGAACAGGTGACTCATTGGAAAAGTCTCTGATGCTGGGAAAGATTGAGAGCAGAAGGAGAAGAGGGTATCAGAGGAGGAGATGGCTGGATGGCATCACTGATACAATAACAGGAACTTGGGCAAACTCTGGGAGGTGGTGATGGACAGGGAGGCTGGCATGCTAGGGCTGCAAAGAGTCAGACACAGCTGGGAAAGCAACAAGAACAGCTTCCATAACCAGAGCCCCATGTGCCGATTCCTTGTTACGTGCATTAATCTCATCCAGAAAAATCCTCACAGACATACCCAGAAATAATATGTAACTAGACATCTGGACAACCTGTTGCTCAAACCAACACATAAAATTAACCATCACACTATATTCCCCACCTTTGTTGCCCTGCAGTTACTACCTTGTCTTTCTGCTCTGTTTACAAGTAACCTTGCCCAAATCGTCGTCACTCACCACCCCCTTTTTCCCATAACTATACATCTATACATCAGTATGTCCCACTGGTTTTGTTTCTGAGAGAACCCAGCATAAAACAAGTGTGCATAAAGGATTGTTTGTACTGGAGGTGGTTTTCTTTGGTGGTGGTGGTGATCTTGGGGGTGCTTTTAAAGATGAGAGTGGCATGAAATGATTAAAATAAGACAATGAAAATGACATGCTAACGATACAGCAGAGGATGAAAATCAATATGAAGTGATGCTAAGAATGGAGAGGTCGGATGGGCTCCAAAGAGGCTGCCTGCGGTCAGAATAGGGGCCGCCCCCAGCGTACCACGAAAGCAGGAGGGCGGGGTAAAAGAAGGCAAGTGGGAATGACGACTCAGGTGAGAGTGCGCCATTGTTCACTTCTACTTTCTCCAGGAAGGAGGAGGCAAAGTGATGTGTCTAGAGTTAGGGACTGTCTGGGGCCAGAGACTTGAGACGAGTTAAAACCATAAATCTGAGAGAGGGAAATTCCGTCCACACATTCCTGGAGCCTGGGTTTCCACCTCCCTCGAAGCCGTAGATCACAGGCGCATATGCCATTAATCCCAGGGCCAGGTCTTCATTAAGTGTGAGGAATTTGCAATGTGATATAAATTTTATAAGTTCTTCAATTGTTCTTTGCTGTATCTGCTTGTCATGCTGCCTCAGGAGTCCAGCCAAGGTTTAGTTCTTGTGAACAATTCCAGACAGTCTTTATCAAGCTAGGAGTTTGGCAAGGCAGGTCCACCTCTGTTCACACATGGGGCAGGCAAGATTGGTTTCTGACTGCCAGCAGTTTTTGACAAAAGAGGGATGTGAGCTGCACTCTCGATTTCTAATAAGAAGAGCAGTAACGTGCCAGTCTATGTGTCCCAAAGACACATCAGTACTCATGCATATTTGTTTCATTGCACACACCCTTTCTCAGTGTGATTGGGGCCCTTCCACAGAGAGGTGGGCTCTAGTTTCTCCCCTCAGGTCTGGGCAGGGACTTGTGACCATCCTGAGTGGTGCCGTCTGACAGATTCTGATGATACATGATTTCCTATGCTGAGTCATAGGAAATATGAAGTCATAGGCTTCCCAAGTGGCTCAGTGGTAAAGAATCTGTCTGCCAATGCAGGAGACACAAGAGATGTGGATTCCAGCCCTGGGTGGGGAAGATCCCCTGCAGTAGGAAATGGCAACCCACTCCAGTATTCTTGCCTGGCAACCCCATGGCCAGAGGAGCCTGGTGGGCTACAGTCCATGGCATCACAGAGTGGGACATGGCTGAGCAGAGCACGCACGGTCACTCATAAGAAAAGAGACAGATACCACATCGTCCTGTCTCCCCAACTTTCTACTTCTCCTCCTCCTCCCCACCCCACTCTTTCTCCCCCTCCTTTTCTCTCCCTCTCTCTCAATGTCAGGATGTTCGTCGCTGAACTCCAGACACCATTATATGAGGAAGCCCAAGCCACACAGAGACCAACACAGAGAAAGATGAACCTCTCTCAACAGCCAGCACCAAATTGCTAACCGCACAAAGAAGCCGCCTTGGAAGTGAGTCCTCCAGCCCCAGTCCAGCCTTCAGTGACTGTAATCCTAGCTGACGCCTGCCTTTGCAATCTCGCAGGAGAGCAAAGCTGCTCCTGGATTCCTGATCCACAGGAAACCACGTGAGAACATAGTTTATCCTTGTTTTCAGCATCAAATGATTATAGCAAACAACTCAAATAAGGTCAAAAAGTCTTGCTTAACTATCTACCTCTGTCAGAATTCTTGGTGCCCAGCATGCGGTCCAGGGGAAAGAGTTTAGGGTATTTGCTTTATAAATACAGTCACACAGCATGCAAATGTGCTAAGTCGCTTCAGTCATCTCCAACTCTTTGAGCCTATGGACTGTAGCCCACCAGACCCCTCTGTCCCTGGGATTCCCCAGGCAAGAATACTGGAGTGGGCTGCCATGCCCTCCTCCAGGGGATCTTCCCGAGCCAGGGATGGAACCTGTGCCTCTGAAGTCTCCTGGATTAGCAGGCAGGTTCTTTACCACTAGTGCCATCTGAGAAGCCCACTGCCACACAGAGTCCTCACCAAATCCCCATGTGTCAAGTGCTGAGATCAGACCTATTTTACAGATGAGGAAACTGAGGCCCCAAAGTCACAAAGCGGGCAGCCGGAAGGCCCAGGACAAGAACCTTTGCCTCTGGGATGACCGGCACAGTCTCCAAAGACATTCCTTCCCTTTGCCTCAGCCTCCTTAGGTCCACCAGGCCCATCTCTACTCACAGGTAAAGGAAGGCAGTGCCACCCACCTAAAGGGAGACCAGCCCGTGATTCAGGCCAAGTGGCCCCCAGCTAATACATCCAGCTCCTGGTGCCCTAACTGCCCCACTGCTGGTCCTCCTGCTGAGATGGTTGCTCTGACTTCAGGGCCTTTGTGTCTAAATACAGACCCAGTGGATGGTGGGAGGAAGAGGCCGGGCTCTGCTGGAGGCTGTGGTGCAGAGAAACATGATGTTCCCCTTGGTGTTGTCTGCTTCCGGCAGCGGAAGCTGCTCCCACCCACTCCTCCCAGCTTCCTGCCGCCTTGCACCCTCCAGGCCCAGGGCCGCTGCGCTTGAGGCTCTCTGGTGGTCTCTTCAGGGAGGCCCTCACTTTCTTCCCAGGGAAGGTTTTCCAGTGTATGTGCAGTTACACCGATCCGTCCATTTTTCCATCTAGTCATCAACTTCGTTCCTTAAAGACGCGTCCTGAAGCTTCTCACCTGCGAATATCAACCTTCCTGATTTCCCAGTGTTGATCCACCTCTCTGCACTCTTCTGACATTCATTCCATTAGTTTCTGTGGGAATTTTGGAGAAAGAAATCTGACTGAGGGGCCTGCCATCTTGAACCAGATATTGAAGATTTTCAGTGGTAAGGACACCGCTGCAGAGTGACTTAATCCAGGATGCAGAGCCAGATGTGGGCAGCCCTGAGCCAGAGGAGGAGAGAGGCTGGAGGGGGATGCCCCGGCCCTTTGCCCCTCGGTGGTTCTCTTAGAAGGACATGAGGACTTAGATGCAGAAAGCCCAGCGTGTGCCCAAGGTTAGAAACGCTAGGTCTCCCAGTGACTTTTGCCTTTCCGCTCCCATTAGAAAGGGTGCAGAGTGATGAAGACTAAGCATTCTCTGTTACTTTTTCATGAATTGCATAAAAGCAGGGAGTAAAGATCCCAGACACTCATCTCCACCTTGTCACTGTGACTTGGTTTCTCAAGCTGGGAAATGCCTGCAGACATTCATCTTATGCAGACGCTTACAGGATGAATGAGATAGAAGTCCTGGTGTTCTGTGCAAAACTGAGAACATTTTTTGATTTTTACAGTTTGGTTCCACTCTCTTTACCAAATTGCCTATTTATTCACCTAAGTCCCAGAGATGCCCAGCTAGGCTCCGAGTGGGGCAATACTCACAGGCTGTCTTGTGTGGTGTAGTCAGAGGGTAGGAGTTGGCCTCACACCAACCCACAGGGAAGATGTCCATAGATTCAACGTCCACAATGAACTCTGGAGCCGGGCTCTGCAGGCCTGTGGGGAGTCGAGACAACAGATGCGAACAGGTGTTAACAACAAAGACACAGAAGGAGGGGGAATCAGAGTGGCTCTGAGTGGGGAGGGGGAGAGACATTGTTCTGAAAGCTGAACCCAAAGCCAACAGTGTTTTATGACAGATACAAGCACCAGAGAGGTCCAGTAGCAGGAGTTCACAGGAGTCACAAGAAGGGGGGCTTAGAAAAGACATACTTTCCCCTGAAAACAAGAGGAAGAGGAAGGATGATTGGGGACAACTGCATCCTTGTCCCCAGTGGAGGACAAGCATCTCTCTTTCCTAAGAATGGCTCTGAAGTTAAAGAAGGTAGTCCAGGCTGTGGGGTGGGGGCACCAAGACATTCTTCACCCAACACCAAGCAGAGGTCAACCTTCAACCAACAGGAGTTAAATGTTCCGGTTAAAAGGAACTGGGAGGGTTCAGTGACGCTGGTTATAAGCAGTGAGCATCAAAGCACAGTTCCCTAGGGGACACGCTCCTTTATCCTGTGACCACGTCACTTCTTCTGAACTCAGACTCTTGCCCTGTGACACCGAACCCATTTAGGCAGGAGTGTCTCTTTGGTGGGGATCTGCCTTCACATCATAATCAAAACGGTGCCTTGTGTTAAGCTGGCATAGCAGCTGAGAGACTCTGAGAGAAGAGATCTGGATACAATATGAGCAGAGGTTCCAAGGAACTCTGGTTACTGAGAGAATAAATTTAGAACCCTGCAAACTAGTAAAGCGAAGGAAATTCTACACCAAATCAACAGTTCTTTAAAAACACCCTTTGAGGAAAGACACTCTTGAACCAAGAATTAAAAGATAAGAAAGAGCTCTATTAATGGAGTGACCCCCTGGCCCTGACCACTTAAGCTTGCTGTGCTTTTGGTTTTTTCACTGGGAATCAAAACAAAAGTTAAGACTCTTAGAAACTCCATCACATACCAAGCTATCACACATCACCTGATGAATTCTGAATCACACTTCCCCTCCAAAACATAGCTTCTGGAAGCTCAATACCAGTAAACATAAAAATCTCCTCCCTATTTCAGCGACACTGGCTCCCAGAGTACATTATTTGACAAACCTAGGTACCAGATTTAGCACTAAAACCTAACTTTGGTGTACACAAAGTGCCTGGAACACTGAGAGCAGATGTTTACACACATGTTATCACCTCCAGTCATCACACTGAACTTCTGCTGTGTTCTCAGAGGAAGTCATTACTATGGTTATCAATCCTAACTTCCTTTTCACTGAATTCTCTGATAATTTGAAAGATATGTAACCTACAAGAATGCAAGCAGGTTTATAAGGCTTAGGTTCCAACACAGTTGAATGAATAGAAAGCATTTCCACCCTGCATTAAATGACTCAACCAACTTTTAATTAATCTGCTAAAGAAATCATCAAAGAAAACTGCCCAAACAGACAAAAGCTAAAGAAACTCCCCAGCTAGCTTCAAACACAAAACTGAACTTTTCTTGTCGAGAAGGGCACTGGATTCGGCAGACGGGCCAATGAAAAGAGTCACCGAGCTGTTTCCCGTTACACAGGGCACGCCCTCATCTCCATGCTCACAAAAATATAAAGATAGAGCCTATTTCTTAGCTACTCAGCAATTTTGCTAACAGGCTGAATTCATCTACTACATACAAATAGTAGATGTGTTTAGGTACAAATCAGATTTTCAAGGTCAAAGTCATACTTCAGGAGGGAGTATAAAGTGACCTTTATAGATTAGTTCTTCCCATCTGCTAGTTCAGACATCACATCATATTAGTGTGCTTTAACATACACACTTCTGTAACAATATAAACATTCATATATTTCTTTTCTTAAGAATCATTTTGCTTTTTATCTTATTTTTGGCTGTGCTAGGTCTTCACTGCTGCATATGGGCTTTCTCCAGTTGCAGCTAGGGGAGCCTACTCTCTCGTTCCAGTGCCTGGGCTTCCGTAGTTGCAGGGCACAAACTTAACTGCCCAACGAAAGGCACATGGAGTCTTCCCGGATCAGAGATCAACCCACATCACCTGCAATGGAGGGTGGATCCTTAACCACTGAGCCATCGCTCCTCTGTAAATGGGATTTCCCAGGCAAGAAATACCTGAGTAGACTGCCATGTCCTTCTGCAGGGGAAGGACCCCCTGCACACTGGCCAGCGGATGCTGGACCACTGCGCCACCTGGGAAGCCCCTAACCTCGTCTACCATTGACACTAATAGTCAGATGGGCTCAAGTGTGCAGTGAGAAGGTAGAGCACTGGAAGACGGAAATAAGAACCTGGGTCCTGGAAGCCCCGCCCAGCATCCACTCCGCACCGTCCATCTGCAGACGCTGCCCACAAAGCAAGATCTCAGAGAAGCCCTCACTCATCTCAGCCCTGGAGCTGAATTCCTAAGGAGTCAACACACAGCAAAACTAGCTGCCAAGAGTGACAGAGGATAGGAAACCACCAGAGAGAAAACAACAGAAAGGGGATTAAACGTGTAAGTGGAGGGAGAGAGTCATGGACACTCACTCTCGTGCAGGTACTTTTCAAAGAGTTTTATCCTTACGACCCTAAGAGATCAGATGGTTTCACTGCCATTTTACAGATGAGTAAACTAAGCTGAAGCTCCAATGCTCACACCTGATGCAAAGAGCCAACTTATTGGAAAAGACCCTGATACTGAGACAGACTGAGAGCAGGAGAGGAGGACAGCAGAGGGTGAGATGGTTGGGTGGCATCACCGATTCAGTGAACGTGAACTCGGGCAAACTCGGACAGACAGGGAGGGCCAGGGAGGCCTGGCGAGCTGCAGTCCACAGGGCCACCAAGAGCTGGACAAGGCTTAGTGGCTCAACAACAAACTGAGGGTCAGAAAACATCAAACAGCTGGTAAAAGGGGACTCTGGGGCTCAAACCCAAGCAACCTCGCTCCGGAGCCCAGGAAGGCATTCGAGGCAGGTTCGTGAGGAGAACACGGTCAGTCAGAGGTCACAGCGAGCACAACAGCAGCTTGAAAACCCAAACTCGCCTTTGGTTCCTACTGCAAAGCCTTCTAGGGAGCAGATCTCCCTCCTCAGTCTCCCATCAAATTCTTCCCCCAGTATCCCCACTTTGCTTAAGTAAACCAGGGCCAGGGCTGTTGCTGCCCACCCAGAACCTTTGTAGCTGACTGGCGGCCTCCAAAGCCTGTTCACAGACAGTGCCCCCCGCCTCCTTCCTCAGATGTGCAAGAATATAGGTCCTGTCCCACATATACATGTATATGTGGATATATACCCCATGTATATACATATATACACTCATATATATATCCATATATATGCCCTCATGTATATACATATATATACCCATATATATATACACACCCCCATATATATACCCACCCACGTATATACACACACCTATATATATACATACACATGCATATATATACACATCCATATATATACATATATATACACACACCCATCTATACACATACATATATACACACCCATCTACACATACATATATATATACACATACCTATATATATATACCCCATATATATACGTATACACACCTATATATATATACATACATACACATACACCCATACATATATATATACACACACACACACACCCATATATATACACACCTATGTATATATACACACACACACACCCATATATACATACATATATATACTCACATATATACATATATATGCCCATATATATATATACACACACACATACCCATATATACATATACCCACCAATATATATACACACACCTATATATATACACATATACATATATAAACACACCCATATACACACATATGTACATATATACACACACCCATCATATATACACATGTATATGTATATACATATATACACACCCATCTACAATACATATATATATATACACATACCTATATATACCTCCCATATATATATACACACCTATATATGTATACATACATACACATACACCCATACACATATATATATACACACACACCCATATATATACACAACTATATATATATACACACACAC
>SJYX01024805.1:234026-255844 GCA_006410675.1 Oreotragus oreotragus
TGTGTTTATGTATGTATATACATATGTATATATGTATATACATATATACACACCCATCTACAATACATATATATATATACACATACCTATATATACACCCCATATATATATACACACCTATATATGTATACATACATACACACACACCCATACACATATATATATACACACACACCCATATATATACACAACTATATATATATACACACACACCCATATACACATACATATATATACTCACATATATACATATATATGCCCATGTATATATACACATACCTATACATACATATACCCACCCATATATATACACACACCTATATATATACACATATACATATATAAACACACCCATATATACACATATGTACATATATACACCCATCTATACACATATATACACACGTATATGTATATACATATATACACACACCCATCTACACATACATATATACATACACATACCTATATATACACCCCATATATATATACACACACCTATATATGTATAACATACACATACACCCATACATATATATACACACACACACACATACCCACCCATATATATACAAACACATTATATATATATATACAATACCCTATATAAATACACACACACACACACATATTGTGTGGACCTGCATGTTCAGTTGCATCCAACTTTCTGTAACCCTAGGGACTGTAGACTACCAGGCTCCTCTGTCCATAAGATTTTCCAGACAAAAATACTGGAGTGGGTTGCCACTTTCTCCTCCAGGGGATCTTCCCGACCCAGGGATTGAAACTGTGACTCCCGTGTCCCCTGCATTACAGGTGGATTCTTTACCATTGAGCCACTGGAGAAGTCTTATACAAATAAACACCCATATATATACATACATATATATACACACAGCCATATATACACACACATACATATACAGACCCATATGTACACACATATATATATACAGACCCATAATATACATGCATATATATACACACTCATACGTACACATACATATATTTACACACCATATATATATATATACATATACACATACATTTATATACACACCCATATATATCTATATATATACAGATATGAAGACCTACAAGATCTTCTGGAACTAACACCCAAAAAAGATGTCCTTTCCATCATAGGGGACTGGAATACAAAAGTAGGAGGTCAAGAGATACCTGGAGTAACAGGCAAATTTGGCCTTGGAGTACAGAATGAAACAGGGCAAAGGCTAACAGAGTTTGGCCGAGAGAACGCACTGGTCATACCAAACACCTTCTTCCAACAACACAAGAGAAGACTCTTACCCATGGACATCACCAGATGGTCAATAGTGAAATCAGATTGCTTATATTCTTTGCAGCCAAAGATGGAGAAGCTCTATACAGTCAGCAAAAAAAAGACCAGGAGCTGCCTGGGGCTCAGATCATGAACTCCTTATTGCCAAATTCAGACTTACATTGAAGAAAGTAGGGAAAACCGCTAGACCATTCAGGTATGACCTAAATCAAATCCCTCATGATTATACAGTGGAAGTGACAAATAGATTGAAGGAATTAGATCTGATAGAGTGTCTGAAGAACTACGGACAGACGTTTCTGACGCTGTACAGAATGCAGTGATCAAGACCATCCCCAAGAGAAAGAAATGCAAACAAGCAAAACAGTTGTCTGAGGAGGCCTTCCAAATAGCTGAGGAAAGAGGAGAAGCTAAAGGTAAAGGAGAAAAGGAAAGATATACCCATCTGAATGCAGAGTTCCAAAGAATAGCAAGGAGAGATAAGAAAGCCTTCCTCAGTGATCAGTGCAAAGAAATAGAGGAAAACAATAGAATGGGAATGACTAGAGATCCCTTCAAGAAAATTAGACATACCAGGGGATCGTTTCATGCAAAGACGTGCACAATAAAGGACAGAAATGGACCTAACAGAAGCAGAAGATATTAAGAAGAGGTGGCAAGAATACACAGAAGAACTATACAAAAAAGATCTTCATGACCGAGATAACCACGATGGTGTATCACTCACCTAGAGTCAGACATCCTGGAATGTGAAGTCATGTGGGCCTTAGGAAGTATTGCTATGAACAAAGCTAGTGGAGGTGAGGGAATTCCAGTTGAGCTATTTCAAATCCTGAAAGATGATGCTTTGAAAGTGCTGAACTCAATATGCCAGCAAATTTGGAAAACTCAGCAGTGGCCACAGGACTGGAAAAGGTCAGTTTTCATTCCAATCCCAAAGAAAGGCAATGCCAAAGAATGCTCAAACTACCGCACAATTGCACTCATCTCACACGCTAGTAAAGTAATGCTCAAAATTCTCCAAGCCAGGCTTCAGCAATATGTGAACCGTGAACTCCCTGATGTTCAAGCTGGTTTTAGAAAAGGCAGAGGAACCAGAGATCAAATTGCCAACATCCGCTGGATCATGGAAAAAGCAAGAGAGTTCCAGAAAAACATCTATTTCTGCTTTATTGACTATGCCAAAGCCTTTGACTGTGTGGATCACAATAAACTGTGGAAAATTCTGAAAGAGATGGGAATACCAGACCACCTAACCTGCCTCTTGAGAAATCTGTATGCAGGTCAGGAAGCAACAGTTAGAACTGGACATGGAACAACAGACTGGTTCCAAATAGGAAAAGGAGTACGTCAAGGCTGTATATTGTCTCCCTGCTTATTTAACTTATATGCAGAGTACATCATGAGAAACGCTGGACTGGAAGAAACACAAGCTGGAATCAAGATTGCCGGGAGAAATATCAATAACCTCAGATATGCTGATGACACCACCCTTATGGCAGAAAGTGAAGAGGAACTTAAGAGCCTCTTGATGAAAGTAAAAGAGGAGAGTGAAAAAGCTGGCTTAAAACTCAATATTCAAAAAACAAAGATCATGGCATCTGGTCCCATCACTTCATGGCAAATAGATGGGGAAACAATGGAAACAGTGACAGACTTTATTTTCTTGAGCTCCAAAATCACTGCAGATGGTGATTGCAACCATAAAATAAAAGGACGCTTGCTCCTTGGAAGAAAAGCTATGAACAACCTAGACAGCATATTGAAAAGCAGAGACATTACTTTGCCAACAAAGGTCCATCTAGTCAAAGCTATGGTTTTTCTTGTGATCATGTATGGATGTGAGAGTTTGACTATAAAGAAAGCTGAGCGCCAAAGAATTGATGCTTTGAACTGTGGTGTTGGAGAAGATTCTTGAGAGTCCCTTGGACTGCAAGATCTAACTAAAGGATTTTTAATTGATTAGGAAATCAATCCTGAATATTCAGGAAGGCCTGATGCTAAAATTGAAACACCAATACTTTGGCCACCTGATGTGAAGAAGTAACTCATTGGAAAAGACCCTGATGCTGGGAAAGACTGAAGGCAGGATGAGAAGGGGATGACAGAGGATGAGGTGGCTGGATGGCATCACTGACATGATGGACTTGACTTTGTGCAAGCTCCAGGAGTTGGTGATGGACAGAGAAGCCTGGCGTGCTCCAGACCATGGGGTCGCAAAGAGTCGGACACGACTGAGGGACTGAACTGAACTGATATACATACAGACACACCTATACTTACATAGTGAAGTGAAGTCGCTCAGTCGTGTCCGACTCTTTGCGACACCATGGACTGTAGCTTACCAGGCTCTCCCGTCCATGGGATTTTCCAAGCAAGAATGCTGGAGTGGATTGCCATTTCTTTCTCCAATATACCCATATATATATACTTAAATACACACCCATATACATATATATACACACTTTTATATACATACATACATATACACACCCATGTATATATGTATATGTATGTGTGTGCATATACATACATATACACACACCCAACCATCTGCTAAAGCAGCCTGTCCCCAAAATGGCTCCGGCAGCCCACAACCCTTTTCAAAGATTTAAAATCCACCCACACTGGTGGGAAACATAATTACTTTCACATTTGCACCTTCCCTTGTCTCATTTTTGCAAGTCTCTGCAAAATGCTTATCAACCACCTGACCTGATCATAATACAGAAAGGCTAAAAGGGCAGTTTTCTTCCACCTCTTCAGAGGTTACTCTTGCCTGAGTTTCTTGGCACATTTGAGGTCCGAGAGGCCTTGACAAACCCCCATGCAGAGGAATCATCTGGGGAGGGTGATATGAAACGCAGATTCCCAGACCCTGCTCCCAGGGTCAGAAGGGGTGGGAGTGGAGCAGCTCTAGAAACTGGTACTTGCCTGGGACTCCCGTGGATTATGATGTGGAAGGAGGTTTACAGGAACTGAGCCGGGCACACGGCAAAAACCAACCAAGGAGATTTTGAATTTCAGCTGATGAGTAGAAAATATCTCACTATCTCAACAATCGATTAGCAAAAAGCAGTTCTTAAGGGGTTGCTCATATCTTAAATTGCTTTCTCGCTCAGGGACACAGCTTTTATTTATTCCTCGTATCCATTCGACAAGACTTTAGCAAGGAAAGTGCGCGTGAACTCTCATACAAGTATTGTGCTCTGTGAGAATTGGCAAAGACAGGTTTTGCTTGCATTGGACGTCACCTGGGGAATCAGGGACCACGTCCAGGCCAGGCCCTACGTGTTCAGCGCTGGTCAGTGAGGATGTGAGGTTCACAGTAAAGGATGTGGCTTTTCAAAAAGGTCCCATCCAAAGTGATACACAGAGCAGACTGAGGCTGAAATGTTTACAGTATGTTTTTCTAGTACTGACTGTGGAAAAGTTTTATTCTCTCCAAATTTTGTTTCAGAGGGCAGCAGAGAGAAAAGACTATGAGATACTACAAGTAACAACCTAAGTTGATGGTTCGAATTAAGCAGTCTGGTACTGCTCCACAGACCTGATGACTTCTGGGTCATCTTTGTGTCTTTTTCTTCCCTGTATGCTTGTTTTTAACAAACCTGAAGGGAAACCCCCAGGTGACAAACACTGGGTAGGCCACCATTCCCTCCCCATGTTCAAAGTGCAAAAATGCTAACCCAGAACTTTCTTTCACTTCTAACAGGGCTCCCAGTTTCAAAACCAGGTTTTGTTACTCATGTTCTAAAGCTCTCCACAAAAATTTCTGTAGTGGCAACAATGAAAGAGCTAAATAACCCAGCGGAAATAAAGCCTGCAGGTCGTGGTACTCCTGTAACATAAAAGGTATTTTCTACCTAAGCTAAAAGGCTGAAACACCTAACATTCACCTGACAACCAAAAATACGTGGAATACCACACCTCTTCAAAAGCGAAGGAAAACAGTGTAATAATGGGAGTAAGAAAGACCAAGAAAGGCAATCCAAAGGTGTCAACCTTCTTCGAGAAAATTAACACACTCTGAGAACACCCACACCCTACATGTCCCATGAGAAAATGATGGCCAATAAATACAACGTGACTTAGACTGTGAGATGCGGGTGTAACCGCTTGTGAGCTAGTGTGTGGGGCTATGACACAAGAGACATCATAACTGAATGTAAATGCACGGAACATGAATCGCTGTTGTTTGGTCGCAAAAGTTGTGTCCCACTCTTGCGACCCCATGGACTGCAGCCCGCCCGTGGAATTTTTCAGGCAAGCATACTGGAGTGGATTGCCACTTTCTCCTCCAGGGGATCTTCCCAACCCAGGGATGGAACCTGAGTCTTCTGCACTGGTGGGTGGATTCTTTACTGCTGAGCCACCAGGGAAGCCCAGAACATGAATAAATGCTGCTAATCATAGAGATGCTAACTGACAGCAGATATTACCACAAGAGAAAGCGTCACAACATCCTCTCCCAAACTCAAAACCCCATCATCAGCAACTGCCCTGGTTCACTGTCAGCAGTTTTTGAAAACTTGACATTCTTCCCAAATATGAAGCCCAAATAATACTACACTCATCTCATGTGTTTGATTCTTCTTTTCCTCTCCAACATTAGCTCCTGTAGAGGCACTTAAAGAAGTATCTGACTTTAAGGGAAGTCAAACACTAAATTAAAATGATCATTACCTAAACTTAGTGAATAAGCTATGTGTTGAAAATATTTCAAATCAACTTAATACATAGAAATGATAAATTGGTATGAAATACATAATAAATTGTCACATAAACTGTCTATAATAAGAATCACCATGATCAGAACAATAATTTAACTGCACTAAAGTGAGAAGAGTGAATCTCTAATATTTTGTCTCCAGGACGGAGGAAAAAAAACAATATACACAGAAAAATCTGAGATAATGAGAAATAAAGTGCCATTAAGATTGCTGTCACTTTCAAAGGTCAATATCCAGGAAGGGATAAAAAATCAAAACAAAACCAAAAAATAAAAAAAATGCCAAATTCAAGAAAGATCAAGAGACCAAATGAATTTTAAATTGACTTGATGAGGCAAAGGCATAATTTTGACCAATAACACCAGGTAAACAATATTCAACAGATTTTTTTTTTGTAATATGTAAGGTCTGGAAAAATGGACAATCAATTTTCCGACCTGCTTCCTAAAGCTAACTAATTGTCACTAATCCCAATGAACGCACTCAGGAAAATAAGAACAAGAGCTGCCATAAGCTGATTTATAGTTCTTTGCTATAAAACCAGAAGTGGATATCCAAACAAAAAGATCAATAATGAGGAAAGACTGTCAAAATGTTAAATACACACTAGACGCTGCTCATCATTCTTTTTAGGAATTGGGAAGTTATAGGGTCTGTTGAATTAAGCCATAAAGATGTTAAGAGGGATGAAACCAAACCACAGGCACATCTTAATGCCTCAGCTAGTTTCTCCATCTATAAAAATCAGGACACTCTTAACTGCTGTCTGTTAGCTGTAAAGCACTCTGGAAGTACAAACTGCTAAATAAATTATGACTGCCAAAGAATTCTAACCATGATGTGCTAAATAATGATGAGGGAACATGGACTTTGAACTTTATCACTTTTTTTTTTTTTTTTTTCAAAGTAAGCAAACAAGACTCTAATCTCTCATAGTATTAGGCTTAGTATGGTGTTAGGTAACAAGCTCTAGGGATTCAAAAATCACTGAAGGGATCTTGTTTTTTCAACAGCTGTTGATTCAACTTTACAGGCAGTAATGAAAATAAGTTTACATCCTACTTCAGTAACTGCTGAAATACCACCATGACACATGTGTCCACATTTTGGCTAATTCCAACTAGAGGCTATTCTACTCAAAATTCTAGTGGAAGTGTAAATCTACTAAGCAACCCCTTTTTTCAGAATTTCCTTTTATTTTAGATTGATTTTGAAATCCCAAACCATGGTTATGTTTTTAAACTATTTTCTGGGAATTAGGATTTTCAGCTAGAATCACTGTTCTCCGCCCCTTCCAAACTCTTGGACTTTAACATTTATTAGCTGACAGGCCTATCAAAGAACACCGTGTTTTTTTTAAGACTTGTTTAATGAGGAAAGAGGATAAAGATACCGGCATCAATTCTATAACCTTCCAAACTTTCTAGGCCTATGGTGGCTGACCATGTCATAAAATTTAAAATCTAAACTAGGAAAGCTAAAATGATTGTATGACTCATCTCTAACACCTTATTCTTTTCCCACATACATCTAAAATAACTACCAAGTGCCATGAAACTGAAAAACAAACAGAAGACCCAAAGAATTTTAAATCACAGGACGATGACAAAACCTTAACGATCAAATGCATTTTAATTCTTCCTCACTGAAAAGATAACATCTGAAAAGTACAGTCTTTAAAGTCCACAAGCTAATCAAACTTCTGCTTATGAAGCGTATTGTTCTGTGAATTATCTGGATGATTATAAATAAAATGAAGCTATGAAGGACAGTTTAAACCAGGGGCCCCCAACCTCTGGGATGATCTGCAGTAAAGCCAATAGAGTAACAGAAATAAAACGCACAATAGATCTAATGCACTTGAATCATCCTGCAACCATCAGACCCCCAGTCCATGGAAAAACTGTCTTCCATGAAACCGGTCCCTTGCGCCAAAAAGACTGGGGACTGCTGGTTTAAACATCACTAAACAAACAGGCCTACATTCTGTTTATTATATATTTCGGGAGATAGTCATGTCCAGTTACTATTTTAAGGAAAAACTAAACATCTGTGAAAGAAACCACAGCAAAGGGTATGAGTCACATTAAAATGCAAATATATAATTCTGTCCTGTTAACAACCAAGACCTCAAATACCAGTTTTAGTGACTCGTATTAATTTGTGACATTAGCTTGTATAATCAGAGATGTAAAAAGACCACTGTGTTCCAAACATAATTTTGCACCAGCATCTCATTTCATGAAACTATTAGTCAAGACGAGAGCCTCTGAACAAATTTACATTTGATTTGTTTCACTTATTTAAGAATGGTGAATAATTTAAGACAGCTGAAACACGAGGAAAGCAAAGCGGGCACGCTGAGCAGTGCTGCAGCCGTCGGCCCCTGCCCCTTCCCGGGGGACCCCGAATTCAGACGATCAGGAACTGCGAGTACCTTCCAGGCGGAGCCACATCAGCCTCCCCTTCACAGCTATGACGGAGGCCACACAGAGCTCGCCCGGGTTCCTGGGGTTCACGGCTTCAAGCTTCATGTTCTTCGTGAACCCCCGACTGAACGAAGTCTGGAAGAGAAAAAGAACGGACACTGAGCCAGCAGATGACACAACGAGAAAACGCTCAGTGAGAGCGGAGCCAGTTGGCACAGAAGAAATGTACACACACGCACCCATGCACACGCAAACACGTGAACACGCATGCAAGTGCACAGATCGTACTAAGATAGGTGAGTTCACACGCTTATTTCCCCATCACCCATGAGGAAAGAACCCACGTTCTTCATTTGTGTCCCAGAAAAGAGACGTCTGCTTGGCACACAGCAGGTGCCTGATAATACCCGAATGAGTGAGAGGATGAGTCCATTCTCATTTCCCAGTTCTGTGTGCATCCTTCCGACCCCAGAATCTCTGTGACGCCAATCACTTCTCTTCCCTGCGCTTCTTACTCATATCACACTGGGTACACTTCAGGGTGAAAGGACACCGCAGTCTCCACCTGGCATCACCTCCCTCAGCATGATGTCTGTCCTCCAGTTTGGTTTGTTGTTGTTGTTATTTTTATTTATTAATTATTTTACTTTACAATATTGTATTGGTTTTGCCATACATTGACTTGAATCCACCATGAGTGTACATGTGTTCCCCATCCTGAACCCCCCTCCCACTTCCCTCCCCATCCCATCCCTCTAACTGTAGGTCTGCTGGTGCTGACTTCCCAGTTTCCTTTTATCTGAATTGGTCCTTATTTTCCCTTGATCCTTTTATTTTTATTTACTTTTGAAATTCACTTTTAAAAATACACATAGAGGGAAATTCATTCTTTTCAGTGCGATGGTCTAGGAAGGCAAGACTGTCAGATGAACACATGTAATCATGCAGTCATAATCACATTCAAGACACAGAACAGGGCCGTCACCTGCAAAGAGGCCTGGCACTGGGACTCTGCTGATCAATCCCTCCAGGACCCCCAACTCCTGGACCACTGGATCTATTTTCTGTTACTGTAATTCCATTTTTCCTCTAACACCATCTAAGTAGACTACTTAGAGTGCTAGGGAGCCTTGCAAGTCTGGCCTTTTCCACTAAGCAAAGTGTTATCTGAGAACCAGGCATGCTGCCACAGGACTGGCACCTCACTGTACCTCATGCTGACTGGTATCTACAGAAGAAGCACGGTTTGTCTATCCATCTACCAGCTGGAGGGCAGCTGAGCGGTTTCCAGGCTTTGGTAGTTGTGAACAAAGCCACGATGAACATTCAAGGACAAGTTTTAGTGTGAATCTAAGTTCACTAATATGCTCAGGCTGCCATAGCAAATACCACAGGCTGGGAAACTCAAACACAGAAATATTGACTCATGGTTCTAGAAGCTAGAAATCCAAGACTGAGTCGTTGGCAAGGTGAATTTCTTCTGGGGCCTCTCCCTTGGCTTATCCATCTTCTCCATGTCTTCACAAGATCTTCCTGCCATGGATGGGGTCTGTGTCCTTATCTCCTTTTCTTATAAGGACACACGTCATGGTGGATAAAGGCCCATCCACATGACCTCACTCTACCTAGTTACTTCCCTAAACACTCTCACTCCAAGTAGTCAACATTTCGAGGTGCTGAGAATCAGGACTGTAACACATGAATTCTGGAGGAACAAAATTCAGTCTCTAGCACTAAGTTCTCATTTCTCTAGGGAAAGAAGGATTGTGGGGCCATAAGATAAATGCAAAAGTCTGTTAAAAAAAAAAAAGGGATGACCACTCTTGCACGTCTTTCTTCCAGGCACCTGCCTCCCCCCAGAATCTGCCTGCTTATTATGTTCATTCTCCACATCTCTCAGGTGCCTGGTTTGGTATTCCATCCAGAACTCACAGTTGCTATCTGCAGGAGGATCAAGTATGAGCTTACTCAGCCAATACTAGAAGCAACACTCCCTCCTAATATTTCAAAATAAACATGAAATTTTCCCCAAATTACCCACTACTTACTGGTTTTTCATCTGAAGTTACAATATTATATATCTAATTTGAAATACATAAACTGAGATAAACAGGTTCCTGTAAGTAAAAGCGATTACATCTTTATGTGACTTCTAGAAGGAAAACAAGGTAATTCATATTTCCATGATTTTTTTTTAATGGACGTTAACTTGAAAATGCAATTAAATCTTTATGTTACCAGAACTAAATTATCCAATGTGTGTGTTAAGAAACCCATCTGCTCCTTTCCTTTATGTTTCTCTGGAAATAAAGAAATTCTAGGTTGGCTGTTCTTCTGTGAGTCATCCTGCCAGGTTCATGACCGTTAGGTATTGAGCTTCTTTTTGATGACATGACCTGATAGGCTGCCTGAAAAGTCTCTAAGTAAGTTAAAATGCATTTCATCCTACTTAATAAGGGAAAGCTACAACCGTATAACCTACTTTCATTTTAGCTCACTGCAGGAGGGTAATTTATAAAGGACCAATAGCAAAACTGTTACCTGTGAGTTTATTCTAGTAAGTATTTGGCTGTGTTGATCCATCTCAGAACCATCTCGGATTTTTTAAACATCCCCAGGGCAATATCTTCCACGCACCCACTTCCTCATTACCCCTCCTCTAGTACACACAAGATGTGCGATTAAAAAATGAATTCACAATAAGCATGCCATTCAAGAGCACGTGTAGCCTGCTAACATCGTCCAGGAAGGTCCCAATAATGCAACGCACGTGCCACCAGGCAGATACCCACGCTGTCGATTAAATAAACAGACAACCAGACACAAAGTTGGGAGGGGGCACTTTGATAACAAGTACATTCCTAATTAAAACTCCAGTGTTTTCATTAATACAGATCTCAGTACGCTGAATCCTGAAAGCTCAGAGGCTGCCTGAGGACACGGCTCCTAACTCCCCATAAAGATCCATTTGAACAACGGCTGGCAGAGGGCAGATAAAAAGATGCCTTGGGGGAAGCACGTTGTTCTGGAAGAAATAACTTGCCAAATCCAGAACGAGACAGGGATGTGAAGGTTTTCTTTCCACGGCTAAAAAGCTGGGGAAGGATGATCTCCCATCTAGAAGAAAGCATGGCCTCAGAGGGGTGGGAGGATGTGATGAAGAGTTTTCACAATTAAACGAAAGGCAATGAGGCCAGTAGATTCCATGACTAGCGATATCAACACAGCACAGAGTCCAGTAAGACTCCAACGGACTTAACACACCTTCAGGGCTGACCAGCTGCTGTCCTCTGCTGGCTGGTCGCACAGCTGTCTCCATACCCCCCACCACACACACACCCCGCCACCGTACAGCTCTGTCAGTGCCGTGAAAGGCAACATCACCCGGCAGGAGTTCGCTGGATCACGTACAGAGCCCTGATTTCCAGCCCTGCCACAGATGTGTTTCTGTATTTATGAACACAAGCTGACCTCGTCATCAACCTACTTAATTTCCCCAAATCTGATTCTGATTTATGCTCAGCACTGAGCTTCTCTCTATTAAGCCAGCTCTTCCCAACAGAAAGGGCTGCCAACCGAGTCCCTGGAGGATGAATTATCCTGAGGCAGCAATGAATCAGCAGCTCTAGGAGCACGTGCTGGAAAACACAGCTTCAGCGTGGAAGCATGACACTGTAGTAGGCACAGTCCCCAACGGGAGGGCCAGGTCTTCGTTCTTCGCATAAAAAAATGAACTTTCATAACTAAATGCATGTTCAACTTATGAGGCTATACCTTTGTGTCTCATTCTCAAGATGGAGATGATTCACATCCCTTTTCGGTTCCTATGCTTCAATGAATAGTTTATAAACTATTTTGTACAAGAAACTCCTATAACTAAGCAACTACACATGTTTGAACACACACACACAGTTATTTCATGTGTCACTGTGCCAAAAAGCCCTATTTGAATAGGCAGGTTAAAGAAAGCACAGCAGAAAAGTGATGGATTTAGTATCTTATGACTTTAATCCAATAAAGAAGTTTAGGAACATAATTTAACATTATTTCTCAGGAGCAGAGAATCTCCCACTCCATGAACTTATCAATATTACACTCCACAGATTGCCCTGGCAGTCCAGTGGTTGAGACACCACACTCCCAATGCAGGGGGCACAGGTTCGATTCCTGGGCTGGGAACTATGATCCCACAGGCCACACTCGGCTGTTGCTGGGTAGGTGCTCAGTTGTGGCTGACTCCTTGGCAACCCCATGGACTGTAGTCAGCCAGGCTCCTGTCCATGGGATTTCCCAGGCAGGAATACTGGAATGGGTTGCCAGTTTCTTCTCCGGATCAACCCAACTTAGGGACTGAACCCGCATTTCCTGCATTGGCAAGTAGATGCTTCACCTCTGAGCCACCAGGGAAGCCCTATGTGGCCCAGGTGCACAGTTAATAGGGGCCCTGGTGGCTGGCTGTCCACCAAAATCTGTCCTCCTCCTGCCAGAATCCAGGCTCAAGGTGGGGGAGCGGTTGCCCGATCAGGCCACACTTCCCACTCTCGTGGCATCATGCCACCGAGTGACTAGTTCTCCACAATGGAAGGTGACAGAAGTAATATGTAATGTGCATCAGTATCAAACTCAGCGTCTAGAACCAAGGTTCTCCTCTCGTGGCTCTCCCTTTCCTGTCTGCTCACTAGACTCAGATGGCCAAGCCTAGCCCAAGGCTCAGCACAAGGAGAAGAGCCACCTGCTGATCGATAACAACCCAGACCATCCACGGGGAGAGACAAACTTAATGACATGATTTGTCTCCAGCCTGCTAGACAGCCCAGCATCACCCTAACTGATACAAGAGCAGAAAGGACTTAAAACCAACACGAAGTTTAGGATCCTGCAGTGCAGGGTGGCACTCTAACCCCACCACGGTCAATCAACAGGAAGCAACTTACACAGCGTGTGCAACTCAAGGTGGGTAACATACATGAGAAAACAATAGCACGCAGCAGGCGTCTTACGTTTCTGAAGCAGAAGGGAGGTGCCTCCTCGGTCCCGTGCTGTTTGTGATAGTCTGCCCAGTCGAAGTCCTGGCCGGAGTAACCTGTGTGACAAAACACAGATCCAATCCGTCAGCTGCGCCGCACCTCAGACCAAAGAAGAGCGCTGCAGGGCCTTAGGGTTAAGCTACGAAGCGGGGCAACTTGAGCTCCGCTCAAAAGATGAGGCCCTTTCTCAAGTGAGAAAACACATCGTATTTTATGAGGGTTGAATGAAACACTGTAGAAAGTGTAACGGGGAAGGCAATGGCACCCCACCCCAGTACTCTTGCCTGGAAAATCCAATGGACGGAGTAGCCTGGTGGGCTGCAGTCCATGGGGTCGCTAACAGTCGGACAGACTGAGTGACTTCACTTTCACTTTTCTCCTTCATGCATTGGAGAAGGAAATGGCAACCCACTCCAGTATTCTTGCCTGGAGAATCCCAGGGACGGGGGAGCCTGGTGGGCTGCCGTCTATGGGGTCACACAGAGTCGGACATGACTGAAGTGACTTAGCAGCAGCAGCAGCAGCAGAATGCCTGGTGGGCTGTAGTCCATGGGGTCGCTAACAGTCGGACAGACTGAGTGACTTCACTTTCACTTTTCTCCTTCATGCATTGGAGAAGGAAATGGCGACCCACTCCAGTATTCTTGCCTGGAGAATCCCAGGGACGGGGGAGCCTGGTGGGCTGCCGTCTATGGGGTCACACAGAGTCGGACATGACTGAAGTGACTTAGCAGAAAGTGTAAAGTTCTAAATACAGGTAAGGTGCACCACATCACCGTAATTCAGGGCCTGAAATCAGATGAAGGAGGGTATCTGCCCACATCATCACAGGCAGAGAGGGAGATCTGCTTTGGGGAGAACAGGTGAGAGTGTCACACAAAACACACGTGCACGAGGCACTGTGCAAGAATACAGGAACGTGCCTTCATAGCAGCTCTGAGCTCCCGGGAGCTCACATCTCGACGTCTTCATGGAAACCGCAAGATTCTATCAGAAAACACTGCTGCTGCTGCTGCTGCTGCTGCTGCTGCTGCTGCTAAGTCGCTTCAGTCGTGGCCGACTCTATGCGACCCCACAGACGGCAGCCCACCAGGCTCCCCCGTCCCTGGGATTCTCCAGGCAAGAACACTGGAGTGGGGTGCCATTTCTTCCCCAATGCATAAAAGTGAAAAGTGAAAGTGAAGTCACTCAGTCATGTCCCACTCTTAGCGATCCCACGGACTGCAGCCTACCAGGCTCCTCCGTCCATGGGATTTTCCAGGCAAGAGTACTGGAGTGGGGTGCCACTGCCTTCTCCAGAAAACACCGCTAGAGAGGAATAATCTTTAAGGAGCAGCAGAAGGTAAGACAAACAGCAAAAAGTAAGCTGAGATTGCAGCAAGAAAGCCTCCAGAGATATGGGAAGAGGAAGGAATAAGCCTTGCCTTCAAATTGATGAAAAAGGAAGGAAAACGAGGACCTGAGAAGGTGAGCCTCTCGGGGGGCAGTTTTGCGGGCACATCTGAGATGCTGGGGAGTTTGAGAACCAACTATTCATATGCACTAAATTTAAGGTGTTTCTTTATTCATTTCATCTGGGGGTGGGGAGAGCTACATAATTATACAATATATATATATAGATCCATCATGACCACCAGGACAAGACATATGAGAAGTTTAAAACGTAAAACAAGAAATGTTGAGTGCATGACTGAACCTAGAGAGGAAAATATGTCTTAATGTGAGTGTCATCTGCATTTCCTATAAATACAGGAAGACAACTGGAAAAAAAAAAATACAGCACCAATCAGGATTAACTGAAAGTGTACAAATGTCTCTATAACCATCATTTTCAATTCTCTCTTCACTGGTGCAAGTATATATAAAACAAATCTGTAAGGGATTTCTTAAGTGTATTCTTAACCCAAGTCCCCCGATTTCTTTGCCCTGTCTCATCATAAATTCTGCACCTGCAAATTCACTTAACAGGGGGAATTCTGTTACTAAATCCCACAGCTGCAGAGACTACAGAAATTCCCACACTGAAAAAACTCAAGATACTGTTTGCTTCCAACTTACACGCGTACAAAATAGTACACTTTTCATTAAGTAAGCTCCAGTTACTCAATCGTTTTAAAGATGAGGGTGAGGATTAACCTAGAAGGCAGCCATCTTCCTGGTCTGGGGACTGCCCCTTGACCCTCCCCTCCCCACCATCAGTGGCAGAGCCTCTCCCTGCCCACCTTGTTCCTGAGACATCCCTACAATGAATGATAGTTCCTCAAGCAAGAAGATGAGATGTCTCAGAGTCCTAAGATGCTGGGTACTTTGCAGCTAGTTATGAAGATGTTCTGCACGTTCTTCCCCATGCCCTTCCCCCCAGAGCTGCCCCTCTAGCCAGAGGACCCTGGCACTAGAGGTTTCTGGAAGCAATCAAATTAACTTTCTTCTGACTATTCATAAACAAAACAAAATGTGTCTTAAGTAAGGGCCTGCGAGTTTCTTTACCATCAAGGTAATCTTCCACTTCGAGTACTTTCTCTGGGACTGTTTTGGATGAAATCCTTGCATGAATATATAAGAATGGAAGAATTTACTCAAAGATGCCTAAAAGCGGGTGTGAAGTCACTAAAAGCTGGTAAGACACCCCCTCACTGAACAAAAAGTACTGAACCAGAAGAGAGAACTAGATTTAAGACCCACTTCGAACAGGACTGGAATGAACCAACGTCAGAGTAAATTAAGTCTTCTGTACCTGACTTTCCCTACCTACTAAACCACAAAAGGAAGAAATGATCGTCAAAGTCTCCTCGGGTGGCGGTTTAGTTGCTAAGTCAAGTCCAACTCTTGCAACCCCATGGACTGCAGCCTGCCAGTCACCCCCACCCACTGGATTTTCCCAAGAATGCTGGAGTGGGTTGCCATTTCTTTCTCCAGGGGATCTTCTGAACCCAGAGACTGAACCCGTACCTTCTGCCCTGCAGATGGATTCTTTACTGATTGAGCCACCAGGAAAGGCCTAAGTCTCCCCTAGTTGTAGCATTACCTGCCTCAGAACCACTAGTACTTAGTACTGCCACTCAGGATACGCTCCCTTCCCTCTGTGGTGAATCTCCATCTCTTCTCCTAGAGAAAAGTACAACGGGTTGAAGAGAGGTTCCACAGCAAGGCATTCCCCAGAAAAGCTCACACCCGAACAGCTGGAGACAAGCTGAGCCCTGCAACACCAGGTCCCCACTTGCTCAGGGCCAGGGCGGACTGGCTGTGTTAAAGCCAAGATCTCCTTTTGTTCCGTTTCTCTTCCCTGGACCTCTGCTGCACTCTGGGTCAGTTTGGGAGCAAAGGAAAATCTCATCAAGATCGTGGGGTAAAGGGAGAAGGGAGAAATTGGGGGGGGGGGAACTATTATAAATGAATAGCAAACTATTTTTTGAAAGAACATCAAATTTAGGTTCTGTTTGGTTAGCATCTTGTTCAGATAAAACTTTCCAGCTTAACAGATCACCTCTACTCCTGGTACAGATACACTTTTACCAGCGAGTTCTATCACATTCATAACCATCAACTTCTAATGGATTTCAATCCTCTCCATAAACACTGGACTCAAGGTTTCTTGGACCTGCAATCAGTCCTTCTATACCCACTTGCCAAGACTCTACGGGGAGCGATTTTTATTCTACTAACTGCAGGATATATCCTAGTTTTGCCAGGTACCCGAGCAATAAGCCGTTATCCTGCCCCCAGAACTCCTTTCCTTGAACATTTGGACAGCTTCAACTTGTCCTCCTCCTCTTAAGAGACCTTCCTTCACTGTCTCACTTGAAATTCTTCTCCTTGGGACTGATAATGAGCTCGCTTTGTAAGGCAGTTTTGTGACAGCTCAGAAAATAACTGCTACATTAAAAAACAAACTGCTGTGGCTCCTATAATAGAGACAACAGGGGTCAATTATACTCATTAATCAACAAAGACAGAACAAGAAGTGCTAAGGCTTAACCGCAGCCAGGAAAGCAAGTTTTAAACCCAGGAGGGAGGAAAATAGCAGAGAGGAAAAGAAAATAAAAGGAAATCAAACCCCCCTGGGCTATTAAATTTTGCAATGAGCTGCCATCCGAGGCTGTTGAACCTCCACCACTAGGGTTATTTAAGCTTTAATTAGTGTTTATTCTGTATGAAGTTCCAACTGTTACAGGTCCAGAAGGAAGCAGGTCGATGACCCATTTCCTTATGATACAAATTAATTGACAAAGAACAGCTCCGCTTGCAAACATTGACTACTGGCTGTGCAAGTGGACAATTCTTCTGAAATAGAACTCAGCAGTAAAAACATCCATGAACGGTGACACAACAATTTCATTTCTGGGAATGTAGCCCATAAAAACAAACCCCCTCAAACTTATATCATGAAGATACAATGGCATTATTAGTGATAATTCTGAGGATAAAAAAATATTTTTATATCCCCAAATAGAAAATGGTATGAAACATAGCTGAGTCCGTGGAAATTCACGCAGGCATGAAAACTGCACCTAGTTTACTTAAAAAAATAAAATCAAGAAAAAGTGATTATTGTGAGTTTAGATGAAAGGACCGCTGTAACCATATACAGAATTATTAAACTGACATTAAAATATGCAAAGAAAAGGACTAGAGGAAATGTAAGAAAAACTTACTAGGAAATATCAAAATCATTATCTGAGTGGTAGGACTTCTGGATACTGTTTCTTTTACCTCTTTGCGTTTTCTAGATTTTCACTCATGTTCATGAATTATTTCAATAATAAAAACATGTTGAAGGCATAGCATCTTTGCTCTATTTTAAAAGATAATCAAAGCACCAACCAATTCAGTAATACAATGTGTCAGCCTTGCCCTTCTCCTTTACTAACAGAACCTGGACTGTATCCAATTACAAGAGAAAGTTACCTCTCTCACCACAGCCAGGAAGTGAACCGTGACAACCCTGAGGCAATCATGGCAGTCTTCTGTCCCTTGCCAGTGACTGGGGATGGGGGGGAAGGGCAAGGTTTTAAAAAAAGATTTCTCTCTCTCTCAAAAAAAAAAAATTTTTTTAAAGAGACCACAGGAGTAAAAGCTCCTATTCTGTGTTCTTTTTTTTAAAAAGAGCAATCCCTGCCTTGGAAATCCACCACCTCCCTCCATATTTTTAGTTGACATTCATTTTCACAACCTTTCAAGCTGCCCATCTTGAAAATTTACACATTCATTTCCAATTGAATTAATCTGTTTTTACATTCATGGAACAGCACAGAAAAAGAAAAAAGAAAAACAAGGAAATATGGGGGAGGGAAACAAGTCCAGTTAGTATAAACACCAGCCTTATCCAAAGTCCTTATCTTTTAGAATAAATGTTGAGAAGTATTTAATGCATGGAAGGTCACAGTGTGACACGCACACCCCTAAGTCGGGAGTCAGGCTCAAAGCGTTATTCTGATTCATAAACAATGTTAGGAAATATAGATATGTCCCCAGGATGGAATCTGATATCGTATAAACGTCAACTGTCAAAGGCAAAACTAGCTTAAGAATCGTAAAGAACAGAGTAAATTCAGGGATAAGTGAGCAAGAGGGATGCTTAGCTTGCAATAATCAGGAATGTTTTCAGATGTTAAAAACCCACCCAAAGAGTGGGGAGTCCTGATGGCAACCAGGATGAGCACGGCCACGATGGCTCCAAGTCAGACCTTGAGAATATGGACTGGAATCACGACAGACCACGTGGGAGTGTGAAATAGCAGAGTCAAGATCGACTGGATCTCCAATAATGCCTACAGTGCTCTATTTCATTGCTTAAAAAGCGGAATCAAATATGGCAAAATGGTAGCCCTCTTTTCAATCAAGGTGGGAGGTCCATGGGTGTGTTTATTATTTTCCGCCCCCATTGGAATGTCTGAAATAGGAGACGACAGTCAATGTCTGAGGAAAAGAGAATACCAATTAGGGTTCATCACTGCGTGTCTTAATAATCATTGAAAAATACTTCTGCTTCTTAAACTGTGTTCTTTGTCTACTAAGATGGCCAAATAGGAGAGACGAAATACAAAGATTATTGATTTACTTGAGCGACTTCACTTTCATTTCTCACTCTCCAGCACTGGAGAAGGAAATGGCAACCCACTCCAGTGTTTTTGCCTGGAGAATCCCAGGGACGGGAGAGCCTGGTGGGTTGCCGTCTGTGGGGTTGCACAGAGTCAGACACGACTGAAGCGACTTCGCAGAGGCAGCAGCTTTTGCTTGCACATTTTACAGCGGAAATATACAGGCTTCACATGCTCTGCAAAGATCCCCTGGGGGGTGTGATTCTGTGCCTAACCTTGGATGTTATGCACCAAGGAGGTTAATGAAATGATTTAAACACAGCAAGTCACGGTTGATAACCTATATGCATTTTTCCCTTCTTGATTTATTTGTTTGATCCCCTTTCAAAGTGGCTATAACACTGAATCGCTGTTTGTTGGGCTGCAATGAATGCAGTAAAATTGCCAAGATTCTATCCTTTGCCTACCGAGAAAGCACCTGCTCAAATGGAGACAATGCTAAAAAATTTCAATCTATTCTAGCTTAGACTATTTATATCTGGAATCTGGCGACAGATTTTTTAAAATAGGAATGGAGTCAAAATAATGTGAGTAGGGACGTATGTTGTCTGCACATCTCCTGTATCACCAGGTGTCTTGTTTCATCAGCTGTTTCACACTGGGGAATGAGTGCATTACTCTCTTTTGGGATCCAGGCCTGTTGTAATTTAATGCAGTGTTTATGGTTCTAACAGAAATCTAAACAATGTAATGCTTTCATGGAAAACATACCTACAAGAAAACATATGAACTCGTTTTCAACGTGTATTATAAATCTTGGGCTTCCATGGTAAAGAATGAGCGGTAAAGAATCCGCCTGCCAATGCAGGAGATGGGAGTTCAATCCCTGGGTCAGGAAGATCCCCTGGAGAAGGAAACGGCAGCCCACTCCACTACTTTTGCCTGGGAAATCCCACGGAGAGAGGAGCCTGGCGGGCTGCTACAGCCTGTTGGGCTGCAAAAGAGCAACTACATAACGACAACAAAAGTAGTAAATCCTACACACTCTCAGAATTCAAGTCAAAACCAACAAACTTTCATACATTATTGAAGCAAACAAAGGTGCCGGAAAGCATCCAACAGCGTGATTGCCAGATCAGGTGCTGATATATAAAGCACGTAACAAGTTATCTCAAGCAACCATAAAATCACCATTACCAAGACCACGAGCACCTCTCAATTTTAATTCACTTTAATTAAAAAAATAAAAGCACTTTACTACATATATGACACATGTAAATACATAGTCAATCTGGTGTCTTCAAGTGGTGTAAAGCGTTAAGTCACTCAGTTCAGTTCAGTCGCTCAGTCGTGTCCGACTCTGCGACCCCACGAATCGCAGCACGCCAGGCCTCCCTGTCCATCACCATCTCCCGGAGTTCACTCAGACTCACGTCCATCGAGTCCGTGATGCCATCCAGCCATCTCATCCTCGGTCGTCCCCTTCTCCTCCTGCCCCCAATCCCTCCCAGCACCAGAGTCTTTTCCAATGAGTCAACTCTTCGCATGAAGTGCCCAAAGTTTCAGCTTTAGCATCATTCCTTCCAAAGAAATCCCAGGGNCTGGCGTGCTGCGATTCATGGGGTCGCAAAGAGTCAGACATGACTGAGTGACTGAACTGAACTGAATTCCACCACAATATCTGATTCCTGGAAGATCAAAGCTGCCACAGCATCAGGTGGGTGTAAGGAGATGGAAAATATAAAAAATAAGCTGGGAAACATGGAGCATTAATACACATATGTGGAGGCACAACATGTGAATGTATTACAAAATAAATTTAAATAAGGATGACACAGCCAACTAAATTGTAATTTAAATATGAGAGAGAATAATGATATTTACAGACAAACCAGGATTTAGGAAATTACTAGAACAAGTATTTCTGAATAATGATTAGAACATACACTTAAAGAATAGTGAATATAAAAGGAAGTAATGATGGGTAATAAGTACTTACGATGAAAGAAAATAATGACACGTTGTTCTTTACACAGGACATCAAAAATTTACATATATATTTTTTCTATAACAATCTGTAATTAAAATTCCAGTGATTCCAACTAAGTGATGAGTTGGAGAGGAGAGCATAACTAAATTTTGTGTCTTGGATAGATGGAAGCTATAGATATTAACACTAGATGTTGTTAGAAAAAATAAATAAAATGCTTAGTAAAAATTTAGGGAAAGCACAAAAATAATAGGAACAGAACATGTAACTTTCAAACTCAGTTCAGTTCAGTTCAGTC